>LUCH01017305.1:0-55258 GCA_013368495.1 Paragonimus heterotremus
CGACAGCTGCGATCAATTGTGAGTGATGTTCAACTTTAAAATTAACCAAATCCCCGACTACTCATCAGATTGAAATCTATATGAAAATAACTAACATCAGAGCGACTGAAGGAAGAAATATAATTACTGCATTATCATACTTTCCTATCTAATCGAACAGCCTGTGAGAAACTTCAGTTTGGGAAATAAACTGTTGATGTAAGTATGATGAACTAGTAGTGACTCATTGCAAATAATATTTGATTGTCGATTACATGGTGGTTAGTTTCAGACAGGTTGGCCCGATTAGATGTTAGTAGTTTGGCAATAGCCAGTGGGAGTATAATTTTGTATGTGACTAAACAGTGAACTTTGTTCGGTGACAAGCAAGCTTATCACTGTTGATAAGAATGGAAACTGAACACAGAATGTTTGAATCTCTAAGAGATTGTTTGAAGTGTTACATTACTATTGTAACGCAGGTTACCAAATCCACCAGTATTCCGGTTTTAATTACTTGTGTGTAAGATTGATCACGTTCACTGTCGGTCAAAATCCTAATACGTGTTATTTTATCAATTCGGGCGATGAACAAGAGGAAAATTTAGTTAGCTGTGCATATCTGAAATGGCGAACACTTTCATAACCGCTTACACACAATCAAAACTAGCAAACAAACATGAAATCTGCCACCGTGGCTTCATTATAAGCCTTTTCTTGAACTTATGATCCGACAAAAATGTGTCTGGATTGAAGGCCTTACATCCGGCGTCCAAACTTGTGTCAGGTGTAAATTTTGAAGGCAAAGGTAAAATGTTGAGAAACCTAAGCGCTGAGTAGACAAATCTATAAAACTGATTTGAAGATTAATGACAGCTTGCTTTGTTTTCGGCGGTAAGATCAGTCTGGTAAACGAGAAGGTAGTTAGTGACCGTTGGGAAGTAACTTGAGGTTGTACTCCCCAAAATGACCTGTGAAAACATAGACAGACTGGTGGTAGGGAGACAACTGTTAGTAGTGCGATCGACATGTTAAGAGATTTGCAATGATTGGTACCGCCGTAAGTGACAGATTAATTCAAACAACTACCGTGAACTCTATATTAAATATTTCACGTGACCCAGAAATGTGTGAAGTTCTTTTGCAGCCCAATGCACTACGGAATAGCTTATCGGTTTCATGTATCTCCGGTGTTTATTATAACTTGTGCGAATATTTCAATCGTCGAAGCCGACAAAACATTTTAACTCAAATTCATAAATTTCTGCAAACACCAAATAGCAACTCAGAAGTGAATGTAGTTAATATCTCTCTTCACTATGACATAAAATTTAGCAAAACTGAATCATATACAGATGTCTGATAAAAATTTTGAATAATTTGTGAATAATGCTACAAACAATGCGTATATTTAGTAATAGGTGAATTCCATGTCGCTAATGTTCGTAGCAGTTTTCAGATACGAAAATGTTGCGCCAAACGCTGACAAGAATAAGTATAAACTAGCATGAGTTGTGAATTGTCTTTGGATTTCTGCAAAATGTTCAAATATTTTCGTTACCCATTTGCTCTGCTACAGACGGAAAGTTGCAGATTTCCAACACTATTGGAAAGTTTCACACAAACAGATAATGCAGAAGAAGGTTGGAAATGACAAGGTTACGGCGGATAAGAAAGTGTTTGTGCAGTTATTCATCTAACGATTAAAAGCTAACAACAAGTTAAATTTATGTAAGATGATCGCGCCTGTTCGGACATTGTATGCGACTGTCATGTGTTGTCTACTCTAGACATGTGGGTACCTTCCTGCATTTTCGGTTCTCCAATACAGACACTAGTAGTTCCTATGTATTGAGCGATAATATTATACACAACTAAAAGATATTTTCCGTAAGATTAATATATAATTCTGTGTGAAAACATATTGCTTGGCACAGTTGCTAACGCTATTAGTAAACCTCCTGAGACATCCACTTTTGATACTCAGATTGCTGAGCGATCGATTTCTGATATCGAAAGTTCCCCTGATAGTAGTCATTACCGTATCAACCACAGTGACGGCCACAAGTCAGTACATTTCGATTCAGAAGAATTCACGCTAATCAAACTATTCACTTTGTGTTCATGCATTTACGTCATGAGCTCAAATTAGATTATGATCCCCTGATTCCATTGATCAAAGGTTCCCTGCTTTAACGAACATAACATGATGTTGTCACCGTTAGAGGCACTACAATGTACCTTGTCAAAAATGACAAGCTGTAGGGAATTTTGAACATATGTGCTATCTTTGGGATAGCTTCATACACAGACAGCAGTACATCACTGATGCTTAACTACTACGCAACAACAAAGAAGGAAGCAAACGTCGTACAGAGTGACAACAGAAAAAAAGAAGAGGAGGGGAATGGGACCTGACTACTGAAAACAACTACGTTTATATCCAGACATTTAACACGGAGGTGCCTACACCTTGCAAACAAACAACCAAGTTATAGGTGAAAATAAGGCGTCACCAACAATATAGCCTCCTTACGGCTTTCACTAACCCGCGTCGTTAAGTGCACTCACTTCACAGACACATCGGCCAAACAACAACAGCAACATTCACACCACTGAGGTCTATCAGCCACCATCTCACATAAAATCTCAAGCCACCGACTCTGTGAGTTGCAAGGTCTCCAGCCTGGGAGATGAACCGGACCACTCGGTGAACGATTTCATTTCTCTACGCCCAGTTAACATCTGTTCACCTCGCACCTTACGCCAGTTAGCCGCAGCGTTGGCAAAATGATCGATGTGCTAGCTGGTATCTTTAGTGTATGACCCAATCACCTAAGTCAGCGCAAGTATAAGGGTTGAAAAAGAAAATTTGTTTGAAAGTCGCTAATAAATATGCGTTTCCTGACCTCTTTGTTGTCTACTTGCTGGTGCCATTCGATAGAAGTGATCGGAAGCAGATATCGATGGTCAAATACCTGAAGATGGTTTACACCTTCTACCCTCAGCGGCCAAGTTTCGCTGTCGTAAATTAGTACAGTCCTCACTGTCGCCTTATATACGCTACCCCTATGCCTCAGAAAGATAACGTTCTGTCAAAAAAGGTAGCCCAAATTAACGAATACCACCCCAGCCCTTGAAACACTACACTACCGTCAACGCTGATGCAGCTTCTCAAATACACAAACACGCCAACAATCAATATAGCTTCATTATCCAACATCGAATCAACGTTATCATATCAGTCTTGCAGAATAACTTCGCAGTTAGAGGCTGATAAACACATTCTGAAGTATTTAGCAGAGCATGAAATAGCATCCAGCATTGTCTGTGCTACTTGGGATTTGTCAACGAACAACAGCTTATCGTCAACATAACTAGGAGCAGTCAGTCAAGTTTCCATCAGATAAAAGGTCCACGCCAGGAGCCTGTGAGTTCCACAGACAGTCCTCCATTATTTCGTCTATGACAAAACTAAACAGAGATGGTGAAAGTGGATAGCCTTGACATAAATCGTTTCTGGTGCTGGAACTGTCAGACAGTTCACCGTAAACATTCATGTGAGCGGAAGTATGAGAATAAGACGCTGACAGTGTTCATATATTCCGTCGGTGAATTTCTGCTTTTAAGTGACCCTAAAATGTGGATCGACTCACAGAATCGCACGAAAATGTATAGTCGATAACTACAGACAGTGTTGTTCAGCAGTACGTATGACGCTGTTCCAGAATTTGACGAAGAGCATAAATTTTATTTGGGTATATCCCTGCCCAGAATGAAACCCTGCCTGTTCTTCTCTAATATGCGCCTCATCAGCCGGGATATATTCCCGTCTGATGAGCTGTAACAATAGCGAGATTCACGCCTGTTGCTAGTTTTTTAATCGAGTGAGACGAAAATCCCTTATGAATAAGAAAACTGCGATCGGTTGTGATTTCCAGTCTATATCACTCAAAATTCTCACCACAGACCACCGATTTGGGCCTTAACAAACATTTGATCAGATTTATTACCTCATTAACATCGACTTTTCTCCCCACCCTATCTGCTTCGTCCTAATTCAGAGTGCTATTCCAAAAAAACTCAGCTTGTTTTGCCCCACTACAAAGTCTACCTGCCTTTTCCGATGGATATAACTATCTAACGTGTATACTTCCAATTCCGCCTACGCATGACTAAACCGCTGTGGACTAGTAGCTTTGTGGGCAGTAGGGAACTGTTAAAACGAAACTATCAGCCAGACTTATGTGGTGATGGAGTGCAATCGATTTCAACACAGGCAACAGGAATAAAAGTGTTTTGAACGAACAATATTACAAGTTTATATAAAAACATGACAACAAGTATAAACAGGTTACTTGGACCCAACCTTAAAAAGTGTTGTGTGCTACCAATAAATCATCCTTGTTTTAATTGGTTGAAATTGTTATTCACCACCCCATTAAAGACTGAGTTTACCACATACAACATTCATGAGGTGTATGTCACAGAACATGCACAGGTTATGATTATGAATGATGTTTATTTTACTGATGTTCCCATAATGAATAACTTGAATCATGTTTGATTTCAACAACAAGAGGCTGCTAATAACTATGTGTTTAGACGGAAAGCCCAAAAAGTTTAGCAAAACGTTGAAAATGATAATCATTTTAGTATGTGTCCATATCAGAAGAGATCGTGCGTCAAATTTTGTTATAAAATTGCAGCTTCAGTAGAAAATCCAAGACAGAAGACTCATACAATCTAACGAAATGCGTATTATCGGGTACAGCTATGGGTTGCTCAAAAACCAATGAAATTGTGATCAGTAGAGTTACCGAACCAATTCCACCTTCCAAAACTATCAGTAAGAGCAGCCTACGAGAAATAGCTATGATGCGTGTGTGTAGTGTATAACCTTACGCGATTGAAAGAACAGATGCATTAAGAATAGATAGGTCAGTCTGACACAAATTTCACTGTCTGACAATACCCGTTCATGTAATCTAAAGTAAAACCTGGAAGATCTCAGAGCTGTAAACGTCAGTAAAATTACAATAACTTCAGAACGATTTGTTACCAATCGCCAAATGTGTTTAAGTTTGGCATCTCGCTTCTGACAAAGAAGTTTTTTCATACCGGACTAACTGGTTATAGCTAAAAGAAGCTGGTTTCGAGAGGCTGAATGATGGCAGAAAAACGTAGGTCAGATATAAAAAGACAGACCTTAATAGTATACTCAAGCTACTGACTACAATAGATCGGCGGTAGGTGAGAGACAAATAGTTAGATAGGTTTATCAACTATTCATTTGATCTGGAGGAAGACGGAGAAAAGAATTATGGCATTGATCGACCAAAACGGCCGGATTAATCAGCCGTCGGTACAAATCAGCTTGAAGAATACAAGACCAGTCGTTACATGATAAAAGGAAGGTAGGAGCCGTCGATTTTAGTTGCAGTGTGACTGACCTTCTTATGTTCCACGGCACTTGAGATCAAGCACTCCCACGTAGTACTAGATCTTCGCCTAGTTAGTTTCCGATATTACAAATCAATTTTTGCACGTGTTTTGTGCTATCAATGTGTATCTGGATCCTAACAAATTCAACACAGCATGACCACCTAGGACCAAGCACTTCGTTTCCAGCTTTAAAAACAAACGTACTCAAATCGCTTACACTTACTTTATTTCGTGAATTTCGAGTGTTTTGACAAAATGTGGATACAAACTGATGTTCTTCTCTGGAATAAACAGAAACGACAATAAAATGGTGACAGAAATTACATTCTACTAAGTTTAAGATAGACTGGAATTATGATACAGTCTCAGCCACTCAGAATACCATGGCTGACCACAAATCATGTCTCGAATATTTATTCGTAACGATCAACCTTTGCGAACCTTGAGCAAATTTACACCACACAGTTATCCTGCCTTCTTAAGCTTAAAATTGTTTTTACTACAACTGTGAGACCTCTGCAAAGTTGCATGGAAATGAGACTTACAAGAATTGACGATTTTGCGCACCAAAAGTGAAGTGGTATTGAAACAACGTGTTGTTTCATGCTGTTCCGGTTATTTGACCGTTGCACAGGTTAGTATAGGCTATCCATTATGTGGAAAGTGTTTTTAAAATAACGATTTGTCACAGCGAAAACCCAGAGATATTCCAATGAAACTTGCGGCATTTAACACTATTGTTAATCGACACAGTTTCCACAGCGATGTTAGAATTTCACGTGATCTGTGAGACATCTCAAACAAGACAGTGACTTGGTGAATTTGTAATGTTAAAACTAGTCTCATATTACGGTCGGATAAATTTAACTATCTTTAAAAACCAATGTCTGATACATAAACTAAGTGAGTTTAAATGAGTTTCTTTAACTCGTGCAATACAAGCAAATTGAATATACTTGTCTAGAAGTGTTGGTATTTAAATGCCAGTTAGTTAACTCAGTTTTTGGTTCAAACAGCCTTAGGTGCTTTAACACATTTCGAGTTAGCCTATTTAAGGAAACTTGAAATAAGATGTGTTGATTGCAGTGACTTGCAAATTCGTCAGCTTTATTTATGGTTTATAAACGCAACTTTTAAACTGACAGTTCCCAAGGTCAATTCTAAATACTGAAACGTATACTCAAGGCCAATGTTCCCGAGTTTAAGTAAACTCTCAATCTTTTACAATAAGTAGTACTTGTTTTGTATGTCACTTATCTTTCCAAATATTTGTTGTTTTTATTTGTTTGTTCAGTCCCTGAAGCGACTACGTAAAAGTCAGTCAGTTTTATTGCCCAGTTCAAGGTCAATCGACTCACAACTGTCGACAGTATGTGCCACTGACAGAAATGTTCGTCATAATCACAAACCCAAAGTTAAACAAATGGTCATATTTTGTTGTGAACTGTGCTAATATAATCTTCAAAATATCGAAATGTTGTTAACAAACAGTACCAGTGGGTGTATCATGTCATGTTACACGGCTGTTGTTAGTTCAGATTCACTAGTTTTAACAATAAAAGCTTCAAATAGAATTTTAACAGCTCACATCGTGTGTTCATTTTTACATGTATTATAAAACATATGGATTACAGATTTGAACAAGACGAATCATGTTGGATAAGACAACGATGCTGTAAGTAAGCTTATCTTCGGTGTCTAAGCATTATGCTAAACATAACACAAATAAGTATAAACTAGTTTGCGAAGTAAGAACAGACGGGCTAGTGATTTGACAGGACTCTGAAATGTATTCAATGACACACCAGTTGTTAATGACGCTGAACAACGGTTAAGCAACTGCATTTCAGCAAGATAGGTGTGGGATGGAATGATGGTACAATGTGTTATAGACGCAAACTACAGGGTGTGATTAAGCCCATCCCAATAGATAAAGGATGGCCGTAGTAAATTCAGGTTCTGCCGGCACATTAAAGAATCCTTCGCGCAGTTTACAGCCATCTCAGCAATTTTCCGAATTCCACTTCCGATCCGCTTCGTAAGAACTTCGGTAAATCGGATGGACCGACTCAGGGTTGTGGACATCCTGTCTTGCTTGGACCACCTGCATGATAAATACTGACCTGCACAATAAGATTAACGTGTGACTAAGCCAAACTCGTCAGTCTTACTGGACTGGTTCCGCTAAGTATTGACATATGTTTTATGTAGCTTGTCATAATGAAACAGTTAAATCGTTATGTATAACTTCAAGACCTAACGTCTACCACGGAATGCAGTGGTTATTTCATCATACGTTCACCTTACGTAACTGCGATTGTGTGTCTGATAGTTGGCGACTATTACTTATTAATGTTTACAGCATGGGGTCTGTTTGTGCTAAGTGAGTAGAATAGTCACAGAATACAAATTACGATATGTATCGAACTAATGCACTGTTACCATTCTCAAAAATGTAACTACCATGTAAAAAGGGAGAGCAGGTTTGGACTGAAGTGGTCAAAAATGTGGTCCATAAATGTCTTACGACGGATGAAGTAGCACCTCGTAATTGCTGAGCGTCACTAACTAGCGAGTGGGCTAATGTATCTTTCAACCGAATAGAGATATAGACTTTAGTCATGGTTTTAAACGCTTTTTCCAATAAGTTGACATGACTGTTCCCACAGCTGCAGGAAAAATGTCAAACGTACTGAGGTATAGAAAGAATAAGACTCCGTTGTTTAAGTGTGGACTCAACTTAGTCGGTTGTAAGTGTAAACTACATTTCTTGTTATTATACGGGCAAATTAATGTGGCAAAACCCATTGTGATAAAAATGTTTCTAAAAATGTTACTGTTGAACAGAAATCTGATATAAACAGCTTATTGATCGCTTCTACAGATTTACTCTGCGAAGCAGTTTGCTATGTTTGTGAACACTTCATACAATACCGTCTGATCGATCGATAGTCTTGCATCAGAACACACATTTTTGACGTCGTCCAAAACACTGTAGGAACGGAAGGTCTTATGTGTGTGACATAAACCAAATTCCTAAAGTTCGTGTATCTTTCATTATTGGTTACCTGCACTCCAAGGAAAGTTAGATAATTTGCATCTGATCATGATATACGTGAATGATAGGCAATTCTGTTGATCGTACTCGACGGTCATTGATGACTTGGACAGACAGAGTTAAAAGCATGAATCGATTTTTCACTTCTTTCATTATTCTGTCCAGTCAGAAACAAAATCGTCATTCTATCTGTACAAGTCCAGTTCAATCCTTATTGAAAAAATTATTTCCCCATATTGGCCATGAACAAATCGGCCAAAATGTAGCTCAGCGAGTTTCACCTGGTAACGCCCTGTAGGTGTTGACTAATTTTTCACACGAAGAAGCGTTTTAAATGGTTGACAAAGATTGAGAAATTTACATAGTTGGATAAAATATCAGCAAAATAAAATCTATAATTTTTCCTGATGTCAAAACTGGAGATGGTCGATCGGTATCTACAACACATATCGTGATTATGACACCAGTTAGAGATTCAATATATCGAATGAGTTCGGAATTGTTTTCAAAATTATACACATCTAACATCTGGTGAACAGATGTGAAAACGTCTGCGAGCTACCTGACTAGCTCAGAGTATGAAGTCATGCACTGATAAATTAAGCTACTTGAGTTAACCCAATTTTCAGGCCATAAACTGCGATAAAGGCATTTATTGTTAAAGGTGTAGCATATACGTTTTTCCTGTAACCGTACGTTAAGCTGTGAGTTTCGCTCAGAGTCCAACTCTGTCTGTAATTTTAAAAATTTCACTTGTGACTAATTGACTTATTGTCAACTAAGCTTCAAACAATCTAATCATCTCTGTCTAAACTTTCAATTTGGAAAATTGTGCACGCCTTACATAGAAGTATTAGGGGATTCAAATGATACATGCTAAACAACACTTACAGACAATCGTATGCTTGTATTCTTACAGAATTATCAGGCAGCATGTATTGGAAACAGGTACAAAACTCGAACATCGCACCTGTTAGAGTACGGTTGGCCTGCTTTTGAGAACAACCAGATTATTGAAACAAATTGCTCAGCCATATTACCTGTGAGTACTCTGAACATGGCTTAGTAAGTCTAATTATTTCTGTGATAGCGACAAGATGGTTAGACTCAGTCGTGCGACTACTGGCTGTAGCTAACAGTATAGTTACTGAAGGTGGTCGGACACTCTGAGCTGTAGTCACGAGCGAGTATGATTGGGCATTTAGGTATAATGGTTTGATCATACTTATTGGTAAAGTAACGGTGTAGAAATACATAAGGTTGTCTCCTGAGGAAGTAAAAGGCGTGCAAGAAGGATATGCACAACTGATGAGCTTTAACAAGAGTGTTCTAACTGGAATCGAATCCACATATCGGTGTGTTATAATTTTTGATGTAAAACGTCAAAAACAAGCCTGTTCTCTAGCTCATTCTCACAGAGATCAATCAGATGTTCTCGTATACGTGAGGACTAGACAGTTTCCAAAAGGCAACTCCTAGCGGTTTCTTGTATATCAAAATCCATATGGAATATACACACCAGTTATAAATGTTGTCTGATTGAATGACCCTAATTATCCAGGATCAGAATGACCGTTTCAAAATATAATGTTCATCCTCGTTACCCGTGACTTGACTTACGTACAGTTTACATGATTAACACTAGTCTATTGCTACGGTAATTAATCTTAGGGATACTACGTACTTTATACCCCGACGGAACATTTACTTTGAAGAGAGATCAAGGCAAGCGTCCGTCGTGATGAACTGCCAAATTTTGTTCATCATTTGCTAACAAGGATGAGTTGAAGGCACAGAACGTCGAACACAGATTGCGTTGGAACAAGTGAACAAAAGGATAAGCTCATTTTTAAAATTATGTTCAGTGACTTTTTGAATACTGCAATGACATACATAAACTCATGATATTTTGGACTATCAGAAAAACCCACATATAAATTTAACCATTACAGCAAACAGTTTTCCTAAACTAAACTTTGTTATGTAGATTGAACATCACCCACAATTGATCGCAGCTGTCGCATTCCCATAGACTTTCCAGTCGGTCCATTTCGAATAGCAGAAGCATTAGAATCGAGTTTAACTCTCATTTGAGCTCGCCAGTAGTGCATATCCTCGCCAATGACTGGAAAGTCTACGGGAAGGTGACAGCTGCGATCAATTGTGGGTGATGTGCAACCTATATAAACTTTGTTAGTCGAATATAAAGACAGTTACCGTCGTGTTTCGTTGATAACCTAACAGGATAAGTCACCTAATGTTCTTCAATGTTTTGTTTTGGAGCATCACATGTTGATAACAAGAAGTTAGATAGCAGAAGAAAGTGATTTAGGAAATGAATGGATACAGATCTACAGATTAATGCATAGCTGATGAACTTTACACTGGGGAACAGGTCTTGTTAATTTCTTGTTTAACGTTATGGCAATAAATGTGAATTGCCCGTATCACCTGTGGCAGATGTGGAATCCGTCTGCCAACAAAGGTTTTTACTATATGAGTTATGAAGAATGATTTCCCGATAAGAGTGAAGCTTGCAGCTAACTTGCTACAAAGGGGACGGTTTTCACAAAGAGGTATACGGCTAGTCTTTAAAAGTTAGCGAGAAACAACATGGTTTGTTGTAATCCAACTGGACTATGAAAGTTTATTTGGCAGTTGGTTAAGACAATTTAGTATGGAGGTGAACTTGTACCAAGTTGAAGGCATGGTTGTATTGGCTAGTGAGTAAATGTCAGAACTGACAAAAAATAAGAAGCACACAAAATAATTTATACTCTGTATTTTGACTGATTGCATTGGCGACATTATAACAAACAGCCGTATTCTGTAACATAGTAAACTACTGCAGAATAACTGTGCATCATCTATTCTACACAAGCAGTTGACTCTCAGGTTCATAGTAGTTAACTTGGTGATCTAAACACATACATAACAGCATACCGTGTTAACGTTTACCCTTCCACAGTGTGCGTACGCACAACTGGTGAATACTGTGATTATGTAGAAAAATTCGTGGGTGATGTGGATGAACGTCAAAGTTTAAGGTCAGAGGGATAGTGTTCTACAATGGTTTACCTATCACTGTTTGTCTTCCGAATGTTAAATCCATCTCACATGCCTAAAGAAGCTCAGAAATTTTCTGCTCCAATATGTTTAACTAAGTTTATGACAAACCGATTGTTGTGTGTTGTCTGCGCGCATATAAGCATTACTTTTTTTGCATTTTCAGTCAATCTGCTATTTAAACTCAGGAAAATGATGAACCCAGTTTCGATCTCCAAGTTTCCTATGGCCGAATGGATGTCTTATATACTTCGAATTCATATTTATATCTTTACACGTTGGAGAATTACCACGTGTAAAATAGCTTAACACGACAAGCACAGGTATGATGATTCCGATTCCTCAGGATCACCTCAGTATTTCCCACATTTCTCTCACCTTCTGTGACACTTGTGTGGCTTATTTGTGAACTGAATGAACATAAAAGCATTGGTCAATACTTCATACACTGGGCGGTATACCATTCATTCCTTGGTTATTGATGCATTTGACGACGACCAGCACATACGAAATTGTGGTTTGTCTCGTTTCGAAACTGACAGACAAACATCCCCATCGAAAGTGCAGTTGGACAGCGCTAAGTGTGTTAAAATCTTTAGGGAATGTGATACAAGAATGTGAAAGTGTCAAATTGCCAAGTTTCATGTGGTTCTTGATGAGCCCACAATCCCTAAAAATGTAAACATAGTTTTACAATGGTGGTTAGTGAAACCAGTAAGGAAACTAAAACGGAACTATGAACAAAACAGTATGTAACAAACTGGAATAGGAATAACACAAAGTGGCTGATGCACATTCGTTTAAAAAGATCACCATTTTTTATCACAACTGAATAGAATAGTCAGAAGACACAAATTACAATATAAATTCATTTCGCACAGTCTCGTCAATAGTAAACGTGTGACTAGCATGAAAACAAAACCAAACAAGACTTAAATGAAACGGTCAAAAGTACAAATTAGGCTGGATCGTGATTGGTATTCACAACTGAACCACGAGAAAATAGGCTGTGCGTTGCACCAATGCTCATTATTAAGTAGTTTCCTCGTTCTTCTGATTCAGGTGAGCAGTAACTTGATAACCCCACACATTCTTAGTTTTACAATTGAGCACTAGGATAGATTGAACGTTAAAAAAAGAGCGAGTTTGTAAGAAAACCCGAAGAAAAAATCACTACGCAATTTTTGTGTCAGCATCGTATACACTTCTGAAGACGCGCATATTAATAAATAAATCATAAAGGATAAACGTGCGCTTTACTTTCTACTGATGATACTGTATTCCATGATCAATATCGTAGTGGTGTTAAGTTGTTACATGTGTGTGTAGTTAGTTCCCTTTGGTCGATTTACGAACGCATTTTTTATCACTAACTACGACTTACACAGAACACACTTTGTTATCTTTCGATTGCAATTGTCCAAGAATCTCAAAGTTTGCCCGACGGAACAACTACTTTTATTCACAATGATCGGTTTCGTGAATCTCCAGTGACAACATGCAGTCAAGAAAACAATGAAAGCACACAAACTCTGAAAGTAGCCGGACCGGTGGTGAGGCATCGGCGAGAATTACGAGAGTACATGTTCGTTTCGCTAACACTCGTCATATAGAGCATAGTAAAACGTTCAGTTCATATTCAAAAATCACCGTACTACAATTTTATGCGCAAACTGTCTGACGGGCAGTAAAGTGGGAAACATGATTATTTCGACGTTCATTCAAGCGCTTCAAGACAGTTTTAAAATATGATCAAAGTCTACAGAAGATGAATCACAGATCACAGGAAAGGTCGAAGGAGTTACCACTGAACGGAACCAGGCCAACGGGAAGGAAATAACAAACGAAAATCTACCATAGGAAGCATCAGCCAGACGGATAAAACCAGACGGAAGTGCACAAGGTCTACAAATGAAAATCCCGCCGGGTTACGAAATGCATTGCCGGTTCATAACCGGAAGTGTGCGGATAGCATGATAACATGAGAATCTGGCAAGTATTTTACCTTGTTCAACGGGCCAGAGATATGTGGGCAATGACACGTCAACGTCTGAATAAGTGCTCATTCTTCCATTTAATTTCAAGCTATGCAGGTTTTATTCACCTACGTTTTCAACCAGATGTTCCTTCCAGAATATTGTTTGTTTGTCTTTCATGTGACATAATGTCACAAATGACTGGGCTACTTATTCAAGCTCATGGTCATATATGTATGCATCGATGAATGTGTGAAATTGAGCGACCATAGAACCACTTAATGGGTGAGCAACGGGTCAAGCGATAATCTTCTGTATCAGTTTTTCGACCACTTTGTATTGATGCTCATTCCAATCGCACATATTACTCAGTAATGGTCCTACATAATATCACTACAAATTACATGATTTCCTCTCCCCCATTTTTCCACATCAAAAACCCCCTCCCATTGAAATTAATGTAACTGTATATGGCGTCTTTATGTAGCGTTGCTTTTGTACTCGTCAGTGTTATGCATATATATACATATATTAGCTTGTACTAGTGAAGACACTTTGGTCGGTTGTTATGCTTTCTTTTTTCCACTTTGTATTGTATTTTGTGCGACAAGTGCGAATATGATCAATGAAATGATATCAGCGGAACATGTACCATTATGATACTTATCCTAAGGGAACACGTATATCATATTATTGTTATTATTAGTATGTATATCACACGCCAATGCATGGTCAGTATACTGTGAGATCTCGGTAACCCCTCAAAAGCCCGAGTGAGATGATTAACCCCATAGGTAGACGCACGGATGAATTAGCCGTTCGTATTAGTTATTCTGCCACTTCGTTCTTACACTACGGCAGCCTGGTTGCGCTTCTTGCGCCTGAAAGCAACCAGTTATAAAGAAATACAAATCAAGTAGATATAGGTGTTTCACCCTAATAGGGGTGTTTCTAGCAGTCGGCGACGAAAACCGACACTCCGGTAACAAATGAAATGGACCACTCAAAATGTCATACAGACATGTAATTATACTCATGGATATGATTAACCATGCTCACTAGGGGACTATCGTCAAAAAAACCCCAGTTTCTTGCGCACAACTATCCAGAGATCAATCACCAAGCAAATCACTAACAATTTCCCTTGGGAAATTTATTGGTGAATTTCTGGCTCCGTTTGTCTTTGGCCAGTGTGACGATCCTCACGTAACATTACTCTACTGAGCTAATCTAACAAATACACCAATAGTATTCATAGGAAGGTTAATGGTTACAGGAAGCCGACATCGTTTACATATAAGTGAGTCTGTGCAGAACAGTTCAAAAAGAAAGGGATAAACTGGTAGATTGTTCCAGTTTTGCAGGATTAGGTGGTGATATGCATAGTAGAAGCTCAACCGCTGTAAAGCATACAACAAACGCACAATAACGCAGCAGATGACAGCTAATCAGCAGCAGCAACAGAGGTCCAGATTACCTTTACTTTAATGCAATGATTTTGATGATCAAGTTATCTTAATACTCGGTATGTTGTCCCAAATTTGGGCGTTAGGTGTGTACTAGAATTTAACTATCGATAACAGGATTACGACACACTGAGTGGTTTCTCCGGATCGAGTATACGCGGAAAATGGGAGCGTCTTTTGAACATCGTGTGACATTTGATTTTGTAGCTTCAGCAAGTTAACCCTAAAATAGTCATTTTCGACAGGTGTAATCACACTTTTAAGGAATGTTAGAGTTGATGAAGGATTCTATATACTTAAACCAAATCCCTTCTGATATGCTCGTAGCGCTCAAATTATTGGACTAGAAAGGCGAATTTAGTGTCGTGAGCTTCTCTGTGGCAAAATTTTGCACCTGTACTATAAGATTAATATGCTCCACAAGGTAAGGATCGCAAGGTGGTAGAACATTACCGCATTAATTATTACACTGAAGCAGTCCAGTTGAAGCTGTCCAAGCCTTTTGGTAGAAAGCCCAAGTACTAAGTTGGCTTTCTTGGCCAACGAAGCATCGCTGGGAGGTTAAGGTTACTTGTTTAAATCATGCCTAAGTCAATCTGACGTGTTGGTAAGTGCAGTTTTTCATCCCCGAAAAAGCAACTTGTGTAGCCTGAATGAAGGAGATGTACGCCTTTGTCTTTAACTGCACTAAACGCTGAGTGGCCATTTGTGGTTAAATGAAGTTGTATGTTTGAATCACCGTGTATCTTCTCACTTTCGGTCACGACTTCCAATATACGCCAACTCTTTGTCATCAGCATATATTAACGAAAGCAAACTGAAGAGCTTTGTGAGATTCAGCACAAATAGGTCAACTACCAGATATCCTTGTATGGAAACTTGTGACAAAGAACTGACCACAGAATACAAATCTGTAAAAGTCTGGTTCATGTTAATATGAAAACGGTGATCTTGAGGCTAGTCGGAGGGTAACAGGAGCCCCTTGTGCCAGATGACACCCGGAAAAGGTGGACAAACTATAAAACTTAGTCTCCCCAGGTTCGCCACTGCGGTGAGACGGTTCTCTATTCCGAAAGAAACGACAATCCTCCTGGTTGACTGCCATGAATCCGCTTCCTTGCGGCGCAGATTTTGAACCAAATGTTTTGATTGGCAGCCGCAATCTTTCTGCTATCTGGGGTTGGTTGTCCCGGTAATATCCTAGGCTCACATAACAGACAACAATATAACGCAAATCAAATGATGTTTCGTCGGATGTCGAGCACGATAAAAGGAGCAGTCATGTTTGTCGTCTACAGTAGGGTGGATGAGAAAAGTATACTACTGCTGACCTCATCCCTGCTGACTACATCGATGAAAATGTATAACAAGTGTCCGTGATAAAGATAGCCGTGATACGACAGCTAATCTGAGAAACTTGTGGACGCAAGAAGCTCTCTTCCAGGACGTGACCTACATGTACGCGGTACAGTACAACCGGTAGGTCTCATTTTAGTGACTCATTTTCAACAAGCCGTTGTGGGATGTATATCGCCGGCTTCCGAGAAATATGGAAGGCATGCGCTGCCGGCACCTTCTCTCGGATCGGTTACTGGGCCGGAAATGCTGAGAACCAAAGTTGTTTCTGCAGTTACTGATCACAACAATCTTTTAAAGGTAGACGGACCAAACTGTATCAACCAACGATTCATGTTCATCGTTATCATTATAGCAGCCATAAGCCTGACGAGAAGGTAGCGTGGATCAGGCCGCCGTTCACTTCAATAGTAACTCTGTCAAGATTACGGCTCGATTATGTACTACATCGATGGTACAAAAAATCAGTTCCATGGTCAGCTCTCTGCCACAATTCGTTGGAATCGTATGGTTGACTGACTGTTTGTTATGGACTACTTCGGTACGCGCCTTGGACACCGTTCGTCAGGTGGGTCATTTGCCTTTGAGCTTCATGGCACTGGCGCATTAAATGAGGACGGTGACCATAGCCTCCACACATATGCTGTTCACAAATTGACTGACACGAACATCCGATTCTAGCTGAACACGAGCAATGTAGTGATATGAGCTAAATTATGAGACGGTTGTCATCATCTGTTTGTTACGGGATCAAACAACAGCGTGATAAACAAGTCATGAAACATGTTAGCGAAACATGGGGCTGAATATAACAAGAAATACAGGCAGGTCGGTACCAAGCTGTTCATTCACATTTTCAAGCCCACTTATTTCAGGTCACTCAGACAGTGGTTGGAACTATATGATATACGACTGAAGAAATTAAAAAGAATTATCGTTTAATGACTTATCGTCACTGCCCGTCTCAAAGACGCTGTCACTATCAAAGACCGTGTCTGACAACAAGTTATGGGGCATATCGCAACTACGTAGATTAAAGTAGTTACTAGTCAACACTTTAAGTACTAGGAATGAATTGACGGAAAGTATACAGTTATCTTTAACCCGATACGAGAGTAAAATAAAATGATCCACTACCTCGACAGTGACAAAGATATGTGAAACAAATTCAGTGGCGTTCACCCTAAATTTGCTAAATAGGTTTTGCAGACTCGAGGATGACAGGCGAAAAGAATAGGCTGAATCAAGTCAGAGTTATTATGACGGCTGAAAATACAAAGGATTCTATGATTAACATGAAACGATTCTTAGTTCGTCTATTCAGTCCACCAAGGCGCTGGAGTAAGCAGTCTGCGGTGTTTAGTCCCGAGGACGTCATAAAGGTCCTCCTCAAGGATTGTCGTGGTCTACTAGGTCGACTTGCTACCAATCGCCGAACCAGAGTGGATAATCTGTCACCACAAGTCAGCGAAGAGTACTTCGTTGTTGCCCCGGGCTCAGTAGGGAAGCTAACTTGAACAAATACAAAACGGAAGTGCTGCGGGTAAAGATGAGTTGAAAGGCGAATTTTAAGCACGTTATAAAAGCAAATCATTCGTATTTTACTATGGACCTTGGAGTGTGGACGAACGCAGCCTTGAGCCGGACTTCTTGCAGCAGTGAGTTCAGGACGGGCATCCGAACAATCAGTGGGCAATGAATGTGCTTCAGTGCATTCAAGCGCGCTGTACGCAAAGGGGTTGTAGACACCACAGGTCAGGAAAACGAGACCATAAGACACTGTGATCGCTGCGGCTGCAAATGCGCCGGTCGTTTCGATCGTTTCTTAGTGTGTTCATACTGAATCCTCAACAAAAGATGGAGAATGCGTTAGGCACCAGTGAGTTAACCCTATTCCCCACTTTTCATTCGCATTAACCAGCGACCCCAGTCTATTTACAGACCATCCTTCTTGTTATCAGCAACTTGAGCCACGTCGATCAGTCACCTTTATTTCCTTCAGCTTTGCTAGCATCCTGTTTCATGAAGAGTTTGTCTGGTTACACAACCGAAATCTGTTATTCTCCTCATCCTATCACCACTTATTACCTCGATGCAGCTCCTCTCGTCATATTTTCAATTTGTTTGTAGCCTTAGCATAAAAATTACACACAGTGGATTTCTGCTTTTTGAATCTGAGAGATAATGATCCCGCTTTACACAAGTTAACCGTTTGCCTAACTAGTACTAATCGGGTGAAGTACGAAGGCTTCCACTCACACGCATCCCGGTCTTATTCGTCCAGGTTTACACAGGATGCAGGGCCGCAAGTGACGCAGCGTAAGCCACACGTAGTAAGCCTTGTGTGTTGGCGTCTTCTATTTTTCGTCACTACGACAGGCTAACCCGCCAAAAAAGTGCCACCAAACATGACCCTAGCTACACGGATGCAGTGGACATACTTATCTGTCAAAACATGCACGATAAGAAACAAATCATAACCCAGGTGAAAACATCGAACGACCTTGTACTGGCAGTGGTGATAATTATTGCATATACCCGTGTTGATTGTATAAAAAGTACCACAAGTATAAAGCAAGTGCCAATGTAGAGATAGGGTTGAAATCAAGCGTTCAATAATTAGGACGAGGAAAGGATGTCTACAGTTCAAAAGTTAGGTAAAAATTTCACACCTGGTAACGATTCGACATATTGTAATACCCAGTAAGGCATTATGAATGGCGTGACTGGGCACCATTGTGTAGCCCTCAAAAACTGGGACGGAAAGTTTTGCCAGGTGCCTTCTAGTTACAGAATTACTTAACAATAAATCTCTAGATTCAGATATGGCCATGTGAGTCCAGCTGTCAAATCGACGGCAATTGGGCCGTTGTCTCCAAGGCTTCCACTGGTGTTTACCACATGGCTCAGAGACCATTGGTCGCCACTTATTGAAGGTCAGTCAGTTTCGCTAGGGGAAAGTCTGTCAGTACACGTATCACAGTGTATTCGAGTGTCCAAAAGTTAATTTTTCCATTACGTTTGATACCGACAGCTCCAGCATTTGTGAAGCTGTAATTGCTGAATATGACTGAGTTGACTCCCTGTCAAACATGTATGATGCCGAATAATGCTTGCATGTCCAACACGTGTGGCTAGTAAGATCATCAGACGAGATAACAAATAGCATTCAGCGGTACCAACCAATAAGTAACGAAGTGATTAGAAGGAGGGTATTTTGTCATGGTTATCAAACGAATCACTTTTTTCAGTCACTATATCCGAACTGACTTAGATGGTTAGGTAATGTATTAAGGATTACGGTTAGTCATATGCTATACACAGCACTGCATTCAACTGGCGTAAAGTGCGAGATAGACAAATCACGACTTGGCGTGGAGAAATGAAATCTTTCACCAAGGGGTTGGCCACTGTAGACTGGGTTCATTTCTCAGGCTGGGGACGTTGCGACTTACAGAGTCGGCTGCTGGAGACGTTAGATGAGATGACCGCTAATCGGGCTCAGTGGTGTGAATGTTGTCGTTGTTTCAACGACGTGTCTATAAAATTGGTGTGCTTAATGTTGTGGGGTAGTGGAAGCCGTAAGGAAGTCGTCTTACTGATGATGCCTTCCTTTTACTCGGTTGTTTGTTTGTAAGGTGTAGGCGCCTTGATGTCGACTGTTTGAATATAGACGTGGTTGTTTTTGGTAGTTAGGTCCCTTCCCCTCTTCCTTTTTTCTTCTCTCCTTCTATACAGGGTTTGACTTTCCCGCCCGTGTTTGTGTGGCATTTAAACACCAATGAGGACCACTGATATATTGATTTTTATGGTGGTGATGTCTAAGCTCCACCAACAATGTTCAGCAGTAATCTCAGCGAATTTCAACCTGAACTGTCTGAGAGATAGTGCTGGGATATTGACTTCTCTGGATTATTTGATGGCTTCCATTTGACACAATGGGATGAATGGGTAATTGAGTACAGACATGAAATTTATTAGTTATCGGTGTAGTTTCTTAGGTCAACCGGCATAGCGCTTCACTTTTCTGGATACCCTGTTCTTGTCACAGGTTCCAGTCCAGACGAAATCTAGCTTTTTACGAATAGTGTGTTTCAAAGTTAATTATATAAACGGCAAACGATGCAATCCTTGAACATAATACCGATTCAGATTCCAAACTCTGGATCGATTGCTTCAAAACTGAGTGGTGAAACGAAATGAAGGGAAGACTAGACAGTAAGAACTCTAATAATATAAACCACGAAGAAAAATGGGTGACAAACGTTTGATGACAAGCGAGGGTAGGACGCTTTTAAATCTAGCAAATTCCTGCCAGTGTAAGTGTGATAAGCTCCCTGTTCAACTCAGATTTTCTAACAATCATTATTTGTTTCTCAAAAGTGTAATAAACCGTAACAGACTTCTTATAGCACATGCTGCACAGGGTACCTATATTTAATCGGGTCACCTATGCTTCTGTATGATTAACACCATTTATACTGAATAGCTCAGTTCGTTTACCATAAGCTAGGATCTAGATAATTCCCACTAATGACCAACAGCCCTGATAGAAAAAGCAATTTTTCATTCATATATATGAGTGTATTGGTATTTAACGATGGTTTCTTAAACATCCTATTCTTTTGCTAGGGCTGGATTGAACGCGATTCTTGAAACTGAAACGAGCATTTTCCATGAAGCAATAAATAATGCAGATAAGGCTGATTCCGTCGAATTTGGATACCGTTTGTAGCCGATTGTGACGGCAGTCACCCCGGTCACCTGAAACATGGACCATTAAAAATTCTCTCAGTTATCCTATTCCAGATCACTTATGCAGCCCGTCATGCCAGGCAGGAAGCACAAGTTCACGTTAGTGTTAGTCTGATCGCATGGTTCGAAGCAAATGACCTTGGAGAACCGTGGTCTTCTGCCGCTGAGTATTATCCCATCTATTTTCAAAAATGTGGTGACAGTTTTCTGTCGCCGTCTGCTTTCCATCACCATAATGATTCGCGTGACTCAGTGACCTGCTGAACTAATGTGGACGATGCGACAGATACCCTGATAGAGTAACTAAGACCAGGCAGATTACTAGGTGAATATCTAGGTAACCATAATCTTCAGGACCATTACTTTGCTGGCTCCTTATTCCGAAACAATGGAATTCAGTCGAATCCACTCAGTGCAGTATTCTTTTAAAAAAAGGCACCAGTCATATGCGGTAAGGTAGATGGGCGAGAACACAGTAGTGTTAATCTTCCTCGCTGATCCTGCTAACATTCGTCTTAGAGCATATACTGATCAACCAACTAACATGGACGAGACAATTGACCTGAGATGTCCCAATGGACGTAATGTACTGCCAGTAAGGTCACGGTATGTACTCGTCGCTGAATCAAGACAACAGTGAACGGTGTAACACTGCATCTTACTGACCGCCAGGGAACCGGGCTGCTATAAAATTGACGCTGGAGCTCTCGGTGGTGCACGACTTGCATGCTAAAGTGAGTTTCGAGAGGCAGGCGCTGTCTACATCAGTTATCCAGCATTTGGTGCTCGGAATCAAAGTGCCTATTTTACAGTCTATGATCACATCATTGTTTTGTTGATAAGAGAACAACATGGTGTTAGCCTTCAGCTTATGTTCATACGACTGAAATTCGTTCATTCCAAGTTGTTCACGCTTCGTGGTATAATCTAAACATCCCTCACACTCGAGTGAAACTTTCGGATTTAGACTGACCACGATAAATGTTGTTTTCTGAAAGAGGCTTGCTGTACGGTTGCCTGGAAGCATAAACAACGATCATTTATGACGGATGATCAATTTAAGTCAGTCGAATTCCCGATTGCTCATCTGTATCATTTCTTGGTGTTTACGGACCAGCAGCATGTTACCACAGCCGCGTGAATTAGGTCTTACGTAACAGTCTGGTACATTATTCTGGTGTCTTAAGTTTTCGGTGCTGTAGACGAAAAGGTAACCACCTTATGAATCTGTGTACCACCCATAATCTGGCCATCAGCTGTAAGAGAACGACAGCACAACGGAGACTCACTTTTCAACTGTCTAATTCGAAATAATGTTTAGACCAGAACGGGGCCACTTCATTGACACTGAGGATAATCATTGCTGCGGTGAAGTGATTAATGTACCTCAGTTAAACTAGTTGGTTCGAATGCAATATCAATCCATGTTATATCATATTGTGTTCCTATTCCACTGAGTGGACACAGTTAATCAAAAGCTGTCAGTTTAAAATGAGTAACAAGCAAAATTGACCGCTCGACCACTCGCCGGTCCATGTTGCTTGAGCACACACAAACAAATAACTTTCATCGGTTTAGTTTTTTAGCCTGCGTTCGTAATTACTGACTTACTAACTTTGTGTCATTAGCTGAACACATCATTCAGTCGGTCACCGAATCTGTGATCCTCATTATAGGTCAATGCTATTCAAATTATTGTTATATTTCAATAGCGTTTCAGAGAATAAGAGTGTTCTAGGGTTGAGTCTATGTAACCTGAATCAATCGAAACTAAATTCCCTTGGGATAGATCTTGACTAATGAAATGTTGAGTTATTAGTACATGTCCTCTCAGTACTTTATTCGAGGCGCTGATCTCGTCTACAAAATTTATAAGCATGAAACAGTTTACCAAGTAAGAGTACATTTAAAACAAGCTATATAGTTTTCGCCTGAACATAATCCTTATGTCTTTCAAGCTGACATGAGGAAGCCCCTTCCAACCGCACTGAGTAAGAATGAAATTAATTTTATAACAACAATGTTAAAACATCGTACACATATCAAACGTTTGGCAAAGTTTGTGGTTACACCAATCACGTTGCCTATTCATCTAGTCTTTATAATGGCTAACACGAAGTGTGAAATGATACTTTTTAATCCTTAAGTTGATTAATCATTAAACATGAGGATTAAGGTGTTAGAGTATCCGCGGCATATTCACTCCAAATCTTTGAAAAGGTTGAAGTCCATAGCGGATTTCATGAGGCATGTCTGGACTTTAAGCTTTCTTAAAAAAATAATACTTATGTGGTTAGTATTGAGTGATTTTGAGTGGTTTGGCTTATACTTATTTAACGTCCTGCCTGACTGTCTCACTTACAAGAATGAATCTAGAAATACGGCTTTGAATTGAAATCAAGTAGAGGAAGAAACTTAACACGCATGGTTTCCGAGAAGAACCGAACTGAATGGGCATTAACTGCTAGTAGGAAAGGGTGTGTACGGAATGTTAAAGTCTACCGACGTCATTTAAAACTAAGCAAACCTTTTGGTCTACATTTATGAGCTTACTCGTTACCAAGCATCTTATTACGCACGAACATCAACGTGATATTTTGTGTAAGGGCAACTTGCCGGCTAGAGTATGGTCAGGATTGGAGATATGAAAAGCAATAGTTCCAAATCACGCTTCACTAGGACAATCCGAATAAATTAGCTCAGATTCAAACCGTTAGACTTTTTACTCTTCGACACAGCTTATTTCAAAGCACTAATGAGAGACACGTTGAAATTAGTTAAATTTCGTAGTTTCGTAACCTTGTAGGAAAGTTTCCTAAATGTCAAAGCATTCATTCAGTCATAACGGCCATGATTAAAATGTGTTGCGGATTAGCCGGTCCCTCATCGCAAAATCAACGTGGAATAACGGGTAAAGGGAGGATAAAACTTGGTAAAGTAAGTCTAAACAAAAATACTACAACTACTATGAATGAATATGGCTGAACCTAGGCTGCTCGATGCGAAACTTTGTCATCTCTGACGGCTTTTCTAGCTAGCCACTTTTTGCTAGAGAAAATCATCCAAAAAGCCTTGTATTACCTTACAGATTAATGAACATAAAAGTGGTGATCATTAGACTGATGGCTCAGCTGTGCACCCAGATTTTAAGACTGGGATGTTTGTAGCTCGATCGTAAGCCGTTTGCAAATGAACCATTGAATAAATCCCTAGGAGGTAGCACTAATTCAGCTACATATTTCAACGATGCCCTGAGGTAGCAAAAACAAAATAGACCAGTAGGATGGTAGAAGTTTGTCAGGGTTGACTGACAGGTGCGACACTGAAAATTTATAAATTTCAGGTGAGTTACTTACTGTTGGCTTGATAGACACTCTGGATAAATTCTGCACACCTGTAAGTGCAGTTGGCTTCACAATCAAATTGAGGTTCATTTAAAATGGAGTGGGAGTTAACATTGTGCTGGTGGTGAATTGTTTTAGTATGTTCTGTATATACTTACTGTCTACATATATCCATGGATGTGGATGACTTCACAAGAAAACAGTCATTGGTAAGTAGGGTAGGTTCTTCAACTACATTTCATCTTGTTTCTTCCGAACAGTTCATCATTTAGAAAGTTTAGAAGCAATTGCTTTATGAATCATATCAACGTACAGTTGCCATTTGGTGCACTAATAATTAGGGCAGCAGTATTTATCGAAATGATTAATGAATCGTAAAAACTGTAAAAATGACTTTACCTCTATTTTTAGGATATTCACTCCCCATCTGTTACACTGTTCATTTTTGTCAGTCATCACAACTCAGAAATTCTGGGCAACCATAGATTAGATACAGAGATAGGAAAATGCATATTGTAGTATAGGCATACCTATTCAAATTTGCTGCTTTTCGCTCGAACCGCAAATAGCAGAAATAATGACAAAAACTACTTCAAAAGCATTAAGGTAATTCACAGTAGCGTGAGGACCTAACTGTTATCTGGATATGCTCAGTTTATTAACTATGACGATCCACCGGCGGTATGTATCACGATTAATTATTACGCTTGACTAGCGAAATCAGTCGGTTTCCACCGGCGTTGATGTCTGGATATAAATGATCCATAAGCACTTCATCATAATGTTACTTTGTTGCCTGATATAAATGTTGGTCGCTAAACTGGATGACGGTGGTAAAATTGTAGTTTAATGTGTTAAGTTACGTAGTGTTCTATAGTTTGTATCACTTCTGTCACATAAATACTTAAATATGAAACATCTTTCTCTGATAGTAAATCTGAACAGAGATATCAGAGAGGTTTCTGGTAATATGTCTCTCGAGCAAATTGGGATAGTTTCCCCCAGGTACACATTGCCGTCTGTACGTGTATATAGCAGAATTCAATAGAATTACCAGGCAAAACGACAAAACCGATAACCTCACAGGCACCCTATAGGATGATCTGGTTCACTTGAACAGTGTCATTTTATACGCGCAAGAGTAGTCCTCACTTATTACTGGCTCCTCCTTTTGTGAACCGGAGGAGCCACCGGTGTTTTGTTGCGTAAGGTGTTCAGAAGGCTTTGCTTAGACCGACTTGCGGTTGACGTTTAAACAGGTATTGAGTAATGCATGGCGCCGATCACCTGGGACCTAACATGTATTTCTGGCTGGTTTGCGACACTATGTTGCTGTAGACATGATACAATCCGTTAGACATCTGGTGGACCACGTAACCTGACCAGTAAATAACCAAGCAGCTGTTGTCCATCCTTGTGATATGGATCATCAAGCTAGCACCCGTCAGACTTTTCGTTCATTAAGCTTAGGCTGGACACGGGCGTGTATAAAAGTGACACCCACTCTAATCCGTTCTGAGCACTCCCTCTTTTCCAGGAAAGTGGTTGCACACAGTTTGTTTCACAGAGCCGTTACGAAGATGTGCTTTCGAAAGAACATACGGCTCTCAGGTCAACATTAAAAATTAACGTTTGCTGTGACAAGATGTTGTGTCCAACTCAAGAGCTACTTTGTAACAAGCTCAACGGGCTCAGAAAGTGGCCGTCGATTATCGTTATTCCGTACAGAAGGAAGACAACGGAAGATTTTAGACAGGTCTTCAGCCAGTAAAACATCAGAGTGGCAGTTGGGATATCCAACAAGTTAAATAAAAACAAAGTCTACTCGAATGACAAGCGATCAGTTCTGGAACGATCAGACTGTCTGTCTCGAATTAAGTGCAAGAGTTGTCATTCCTTTTACAGTGAACAGACCGCCGGACAGCTGAAGGTACGCATCAGAGAACATGTAGAGTGCAGTGAAAAATCTCCCACCGATGCTCGACGACTCCGGAAATTAGGATACTATTGGGCTAACGCGGCGTACGTAATCCTCAACCAACACCAACCTGAATTTCACCATTCAAAAAAGTGGTTTCCGTAACTACAAAGGATGTCTATTGGCGGAAATCGTGATGACTGTTATTGAACCACAGCTGGTGAACCGATCCGATGGCTTAGAAAAGTCAGTAGTTGAACATGGTTTATTGAGTGAACAACGATGACACCAAGGGAGAAAACATTCAACACCCAAGTAGATAAAACGTACATATTAACTGTGCTCTCCTATTCCTACCTGGAACCTTCAAACTGTAACCTCAGGTGACCCGTAAACTCATCCGTTCTATCGATAGTCTTTCTATACACCTCATTGTAAAACACACCAACACGTGTCATTTGATGACTATCTCATGAGAAAGTTGTACAATGTAAATTTTCTGATTTAAGTCACCTGATAAATGGTTTTCGAGAGGGTCGAAAAATGACGAAACCTACAACTCCTTTGGTTTTAACTGGTTATCAGTTAAATAACGAATTACTCAGTGATGAGCATCAGCACATCGCACAGCATATTATCTTACATTCGGTCTGTTTACTGTTGGGAAGTGCTGATTTCCATTTATTTTAAACAAGTGTTACTTTTCGCGCAAAATAACAATACAGCAGAAGCAGAATTGTGAGTCGTTTGTTACTATTAGATCACGTCATGATTAAAGGTCATGTAGTCAGACCCTAATTTATTACAACTTGATCATACGACACACCCACGGTCCCATTCATAATACTTATTCTGTGCGTAGTGAATGCATCGCACATAGGTCACCAAATCGAGCAGCACTGGTGTTGCTGATGTGGCAACCTAATGATGACATTCTGTTTGGTTTTCATGTGTGTTCGACAATTTTTTACAGGAATTCACCGTAAAACCTAAAATAATTTCGGTTACCGAAAGTTACTGAGGGAAATAATTTACTGATACCTCAAAAAGAATTGTAAGACTATGACAAGAAAACGGGAAAATATTTTGACAACTGTAACAGCTGATATCTCACTTGTCCATACCTCGGAAGGTGAAATGTCATAGGTAGAAGTAGTAGATTCGTACATTTTGGATATATCGCACACATGCGCCGTACCGCTCGCAATAAGCCATCTTTTTTTATTATATCTGCCTGCTTGCCCACGGGAGCTGGATGATGATTAACACGTTGGATGCTTGAGAGCTGAGTCAGGTATAAAAAAAACATATGGTAAAGATATACCAGGTGGTATAGGGTAACGTTACGCTAACAAAAGGAAACACAAATTGATGTCTATATTTCAGTGTGTCTGTTTATTCCATCTTTATTTCGGTATGATGTTTTTCAATCTGTCGTCATAGTTACAACAGCGTAGGACGGAGATTGTATTTGTCCATATGATAATTTCTGACATACTGCCTACACAGTTTATGTAGCAATGTAAGTGAATGACGCCCAGTCTAATTTGATGCTTGTGATGCGAACAAGAAAGTGTGCATCTTCTGGTGAGGTTGTTCGGTCGGTACGTTCGTATTAGTACACACAAGCACACACACAATTGTTTGGGGCAAGCTAGACTGTGTCAGAAACTGCATCTTAATCGTGTAACTTGGTCTCCCAATTTACCTTAGTGAATGCCTGCTTGCCGTTGCTACCCACCTGGCCCGTAACGTTTTCAATATTTGTTAACTGGATTCTTCAGATCATTCATGAGGCGTACGACGTAAAACAGAAGGATAACTCATACGTCAATCATTTCAACGCTTGAATTGTCCTCAATGTGCAGGCATAGCCCACAGTGAGATATATTTTCAGTCGACCAACAGTGACAATCAATCGAGAGTGACAAAAATGTTGACGGAAAGAGTAGAATATCAAACCGTGTTCTTTTATGAAGAAAAATGACCTAATTACGGTTATCTATCTGTTTATCGAGAAGACTGGAACGGTTCCAATTTTAGCAAACTGGTTAACGGTGAGCACAGAAAGTGAAGTCCTTTCTCATCATCAAGCGCTTATGTATTGTTCGTGACGTTTTTGAAGCAGGAACTGGAAGAAATAGAAACCACATCGGTAGAATGGAAAAGTTCATTAAAACCTTGGTTGCTTTTAGGACTGTTCATTGAATAATCAGAAGCTTTTTGCAACCTACCGGACCCACAATCGTTAGCAAACTGTTGAGGGGCGTTTAGATTCCTCTGAGTCTTGTCAAGGCTAAATGCATTGTTAGTCTGTTGGGCGGACTACAAGACTACCGTCCTTGCGTTTATTTACCTATGGTGGGTTCAGTTCAACTGCATAGGTAGTGCTGTTATCCCCGAATAGATATATGCAACTGTCCATCAATTGGTTGATAATCACTGTGACCACCTGTTCACAACGCCTTTTCAAACTCCTTAGAAGGTTTTAACGCCTGCGTGTTATTTTGCAGAGCATTTACGAGGAATGTTGATTGGTATTAGCTTATCAAGAGATGTAACACAAAAGCTAAAGAAAATAATCTCTGAAGCCCTCAAAAAATTATGTTGAATGAAACAAGGAGATAGTAGTTTATACTGTTCTATTCTTGGGATTGAACCCCGGAAGAACCAGGATACTCATAGCCCTATAACCATTTGGTCTTCTCCAAGACTTCTTTGACGTACTATATCGCTTGACAAGAATACATCTGCGAGACCGTGAAAGTCAAAGTTCTAGAACGAATGTGTTTAATTATTGTGATGTTCAATGGAGATGGTAAACACACGCATGAATAACCACCGTCCAGCCCAAGAGTACATTAAATAGGTCACTTGTAGCAACCGAAGGACTGTTACTGGGGAGAGTAGATGATTGTGGCATGTTCCATATGAACGATTCTCTCTAATAACCCAAGGATGGCTGAAGCACATGTGGCATTGGCCATTCTTTTTTAATCATGCTCTCAAAAAGATTCAAAACGTTTTTTTAGCAGGTGTTAATTTATCTATGATGTCACCTAACTAGAGAGAAGACGACGTCTGCTATGTGTATGCATACTCATCTGTGCGAACGATACATCAAGACTATCGGCATTCGACCGCGGTTGTCCCCGCCATTGAGCCTGTACTAAATAGGCTGACAGTGTGAGAAACGTGACCTCGTCGCATACCTGAGAGAACCGTAAGTTTGTGACCGGTAGCCAAAAATTTAGCTGGTTTACTCACGCATTCCATATACGGACGAAGTATCCGTCGTACCTTGGCTTGGTCAGTATGACTACAGTTGATTGGAAGAAACCTAGAAGCGCTTAAAAGATGCATCCCCAAAGACAATAAAAGCCTTGACTTCGCTGCTTAGCAAGACTAGTAAATGCCGTCTGCCCGGATAGGAAGTACAAGACCATCCTCACCGTCGACTGAAAAGGCTCTCGTACATGACAGTGTCTCACAGTCAATAACGGACCAATATAAGCAACGCTGTTGGCCCTTTTTAAATCTTTTTCATAAAGCACCACTGTTTCTTTCTGTTTAGTCACTTCTGTTTTTATTATTATTCTGCCTCATATGCTTTTCTCGGTACAATTAAACTTATTCATCATCTTGCTACTTCATGGACTATTGTCAGAACTGAGGGCACATTGAGCAATAATGTCCAGGTGTACGAGTCACAGCTAAAAATGGGGATGATGATAATGAAGTATTCACCCCAAATCATCATCATCAGATTGGTAGAATACATGATCACCTTCGGTATGCACTTTCTATTTTTGAAAAACATTGTTTCAACGAACAGACTGTTTTCGATAAATTCTCCTCTTAGGCTGGTAAAACTATAAAAAATTAGGTGGCGAGATACAGTGTTATTGATCGAATATTAATGATGGGACAGTGTGATTGAATGAATGATTAACAATACTTCGCTGTGGTTAGGAACATGGACAAAGTCGGCCCTAGATAGTCAACGTTAATCGGGCAGAAACAATTGGATGGGGACAAGCTGTTTCACAGGTTGAACGGATGTGTTTGGCCAAGGAAACTCCAGGGTTTGAACAAAATGTTTCTGTGCAAAATTTTTTATAAAAATTGAGACCATCTCTGCTATGAACAAGACGCGGTATTTGACCTTCTGAGACAAGGTGGCCGGGATATGATAGATGATAAGAAATGCTGTCTTCGTATGTATCATATGTGTTGGTTACAATCGACCACCTGGGCCAGAATGTGCGGTTTGATGCGTTTTGTCGTCCCAGAGTGAAGCCAAGCAGGGTAGTGTTCACGGATTTTTTTTAGACAAACGTCGAATATTGCAACCTATGTATACTGAACCACACGAACAGTCAGATAAATAGATCAAAAAGGACGCAGTATTATTAGGCATGTTATCATTCATATTCAGTAGAACCGCCCGTTTTGATTGAAATATGACCACAGAGCTTGCGGCGTAATAAGTCGCGTTGGTGACTTGAAGTGATATCACCTCTGTCGCTGCGTCACCGTTGAATGGTAACAATAAGCATACACTGCTATCGGCAATGTATACTAAGGGTCGCAGATGTTTCTCCTGCATGTTGCTGTTGATAAACTTATCTGGATAGACTTTAGTATCAAGAATCTTCCATAAATTCTTTAATTTCTCCTCTGTTGTGTCATCTGTACAGATCCTCTTTGCTCTGTTCATCAGACAACGTAAAATGCCACTTTTGAAACTGAGCGGTACGTAGCTATGGAAGTGCAGGTATTCATCAGTCCATTTTTTTCTTCCAGAATACGCCCCTCTGTAGTGAACCATCCGGTCTGTGTGTCGGTGCCATATCAAGAAAAAGACATTTTCCCATTGATTTCCTCCATTTAGTTCCATTTGTTCCACAATCTGACCAATCGGTTTAGTTCCATAAACGTTAGTCTCTTACATGTTTATTTGAAAAAATAGGCGCTCAAATATGAGTAACCACGGATTATTCCAAAGAAACTTTAGAAATCTAACAGACAGAAGCCAGTAACTTAGATGCACTTTCCACTTTTCCAGTAGGTAGCTTCTCTCAGACCGCTAATGATCCAGGACTCGTTGCCCAGCGAAAAAATATCCATTTTAAACATACTGACAACCACGCCCACAACAAATTTATCCCCTTTGTGGAAGCAGCTGTTTGTCTCCTTCCTCTTCGTCCTAGGAATGTTTTGTAGTTTCCAAGTTTTAGACATTGTTCGTAGTACAACCACTTTGATCAAAATGTTTGCATGATATTTCACTAAGAGTCTTCCATACAAATAAGCTCTCATATGCACTGTAAGACATCTGTCTGACTATGAGTTAGACCTTGTCGAGGATTAGGCGCACACAAATGCTTGCAGTCATTGCATCATACTAGGTTTTGGATTACGCTAGCAACGAACATTTTTCGTAGTTATTCGTAGTAATGTTATATCCTTAAAATAGGCAGCATAACAATAAAAAGACAAGAAGCGTTTTACTCTTGAATCAGATTCGAAGGGAACAAGAGAGCTTGCGATGCACATAATTGACTCTGTTTTTGATACTCATCAGCAGTTCAGTACTGTTTTCATCAAGTCCGTTGAGCGTGCATTTAACCACCGTTTATCTGCTGGTATTAACAAAGACCGCTTATTCGCAGTGAAGTAAAATTGAAGTATTTAGGGAGGCCTGTGAATAAAAGCAGAAAGCTTTTTTTAACATTCGATACTTCGAACATAGCATTAAGAATACAGACACTGGTAGATGTTAGAATTTTGTATTGCATCCTCACTACTTAATAACAGTAACCAGGAACATATATGTATCCCTATGGGGGTTAGAAGTGAGGAAGCAAGGTAGCAAATGAAATGGAGAGCAACAACGTGAAACTACTAGGTCTATGGGAGTCTAAGGCTTTCATATAATTGTTTCTGTACACAAAATGTTGGTATGAGGCGAGTAATTGCAACAGTCTGAGCGAAACGCAGGAAGCGCGGATTAAAATGGTGCATTATAATCCTGAATGCTGATTCTGGACTAATCCGGTGACCGATGGCAGAGTCATTTATGCTAGGTAGACCAAAAGCAAGGATCTTATGAACTGCAGTCTTCTGGTTCTCCGAGTTGCGAGTTGGAAGACTGCCATCTTTTTCCAAGAAAGGAGCAATAATTTTAGTACTCTGCTACAGCAATGATTCTTGGGGACTCTGGCTTTTCGTGCGATCGATCGGAAGACATCACGGAATTTTGACGCATGCACTTTAGTAGTTTACTGAACCCGACTGTTGTCGCTGCATGGTAGACTGGGAGTAATCTACCACAACAAAATATTGAAGCTTCGCTTGCTCTCTTTCCAGATTTAATGGAGATGCAGAATGCCACTGAACAACTACGAAGCGGAAAGGTTCCAGGTGAATATGTGTGAGATATGGCGGTCTAGTTTTGGAATACGCCTTGTTCGAGTTGGTGTACTCCATTTGAAATAATATTTCCCCAAGGGTTCAAAGGTGCTGTGAACGCATATTTGTTTAAATATAAGTGAAACGATCAGAACACAAGCAGTTATCTGTCTGCTGGCCTGCACTGGGAAAGTGTTGTTAAGCTGAACCGACTCGGTGCGGGAGTTACATAGTGTTCGTTGTTCCACAGGTTCAGAAGTTTCGTGAGCGTCGCCAGTCGTTATATGCCCTCTTTCACCAAGACGTCTGATTCCATGAATCGTGAAGCACTGTGAACTGTACCTGGTAACTTTGGTTTCCCAAAAGCATTTGTCAGTTTAATTCCAATGTAACATGTGAGTGGGGAAGCGAAAGTACAGTAGTGTGGATCAACCTTTCATGATTCTGGCATTTCCAGTGACAAGAAGCAGGGCCGCGTCATATAACTAAACTTATTTAGCGTATATTTTGACCGTAATGCTAACGGCACCCATAAAGAATTCTGAGGATGCTAAGGAACTTGAACACGAAACGTACGGCTGCTTGCTAGATATCTGATGTAACGGCGTTCGAATGAAGCCAAATAATTCGACAATGTGCATGCTGTTGTTTGAAGCCGATAATGAGTTGTTCACACACAGCGATTAGCAGATTCGACGACTGGACACGGAATTCGCGACCACGGCATGAAAATTTGTTTTGGATATTAACAAACTGACGAACTTTTATCCCCTTCAGCCTTCACCGTTGAGCCTTCATCTGAAATCTCCATCATTGTAGACATCAGAGATAGATGTAAAGACTTCCGTAACCTTGGTAGCATCTATCGACAGATCAGTTCATGAACCGCGAGTTGCGAACCAGTGTAGGAAAGACTGTTGCTGCCTTCTGACGTCTTGAAAGATGCGTTTGGAAGAACCGTAAAGTGAAGATGAGAACCATTCTGTTTGTTTACTGCTCACTGATGACTACGCTGCTGTAAGGCACTGAATATTGAACGCGGTATCAGCGTAATGTTGAATGTCTTATCCGCTTTCATTTGAAATGTCTAGGACGTACCTCGGGTATTCGATGTTCGGACATGGGTCAGCACATTGAGGTACTGCGGCAAGCGAGCACGGACGAGAGTGAATCCACAATGATGCTCAATCAGCTTTGTTGGTTCGGATCAGCGACAAACGAATTCGCGTGAGACCGCTTCACGGGCAACTGAAAACAGGTAGGAGTTCTCCTGATGACCGAAATCTACGAAATCAGAATAGTATTCAAGTATGCCGTTGAGTTGTAGCCTCCACTGTCTACCTTGGATGAAACTAGTCTCTTACTGGACCGTCTGGATTAATAAGACCTAGACAGGCGTCCGACGGTTCGATGAACGACAGTTGTATGATTGTGACTTCAAGCGCGTCACACGCAAAGGAACTATAGGTGTCATAATCCGTGTTGGGGTGAACGTATGGCGTTGCGATGAGTGTGACTAGAGTTATGCTGACCGCCTCTAACTGTTAGGTCATCAATGTACTCACAGTGCACTTTCCGCGAGATTATGGTTATTTTGAGAAACAATAAAGGTAAGTTTGTCTAATTTACTTATTTGTTCATATCAATCAACGATCGTTTGTGTTTGTTAAATCACTTGTACATCTTTTAAGAAAGCTGAGCCACTGTGGCCTTCCACCTTTTCCTTCATTCAGCTTTGTTGTTACATTGTATGATGAGAGATTTGTTTGATCTTGATCCAACTTCCAATTTTCGCTTTCTTTCTTCATTCTATCTTCAGTGCAATGAAATGTACTTTTAAATACTTGAGCTATGTTTTCGGTGTCTTTCTTCCCAGCTTGGATCTTGCCATTGGATTTCAGATTTATTAGTTACATTAGATAATGTTTTTCCTTTCAAACTAGCCCACATTACGGCTAACGATCATTGGTAGGTTAGATCACATAGGCTTCCACTTACATGCCTTGTGGTCTTATTCTTTCGGGTTTACACACGAACCGTGGTGTTTGTGGACATCAGCAGATAAGTCAGTGTTACTGCTATGTTAATACCATGTGACTATGGGACAAAGAGTCATGCATGTAAAAACACAGTTATCAACAAGATTACAATGACTACTTAATGATCATAAAATAAAGGAAAGAAGAAGAAATGTGAACCTAATTCCTAAGTATCACTAAACAAACGGTCAAATGACAATGTCCAGCCACACAATTGCTCATGTAGCAATTATGTATTTGGTAGAAAAAAATTAACTGATTCCTGAGCAATGGCTTTCTAAGACTCACTTGGAACGTCGGTTCATTATTCTTCATTATTCTGAGGAACGCGGCAGCATCCATACAAAAGGATTCACCATTTGACACAACACCTCTCGTGAGGTCTTCAAAATGGAGGATGACCAAGACCTTCACTATCTAAGATCATCAATTAACCGTCTTAAATTTCACATAAGTAGACCAAGTGCTTGGCTGAAAGTGCACGGCCTAACAGATGGTGAGCTCTTCTTACTTATATTTGACCTATTTAGAAAGGATAACGCACTATCACGTCTACGGCACCTAATTTCATCGAAACATCCTTATCGATTAAAGTCCCCGTTGCATGCCAGGTTTTACTGCTCCACGCATCCAGTTAAGATAAGTTTGTGTTATTAAGGATCTGAATACTTTTACCACTCCTGACTTAGTAAACATAACTTCAAAATTTGGGAAAACAAAGTGTATGGAACGAAGGAAGGAAAACAGTGTCATTTTTGAATATGTCACAAGATGCACATTCTAATTACTCATTTGTAGGACTCATTCTTTAATTTTTACACATTATACGGATCACTAGGACGCAATCGACAAAAATTATAATCGACTGAGCAATATTTTCAGCGAAGTTATAGCAAAGTTGTCAAGTACGTAGATTTTATGCATGATTAGAAAAAGCACACACAAGTTCAAACCATAATTACCTTTTCCCATCTCTTGACTGTTGTAGACCACACAAGCATGAAATTTAATTCAATTTTTTATCTCACTCATTCCTCCTCCTGGATTGTAGTTTCTCAGTTTTTGTTGCAATTGAGAGAAGCGGTTTAATGCAATGTCAGTTAAATAATTATTTCTAGCCAAAAGAGAGACTCACATGTTTGAATTCTTCTTCTTTGAAACGAAATCCTTTCCACCACAAATTCCACTGGTTTTCACTATGACATTGAGGATCAAATTCAACTATTCCAGCTTCCAGTAGTGCTTTTCTTAACAGGGGTGGACCCGATCCGTGTCCATAGGTTATTTTGAAGATAAGCGGCTTCCCGGTAGAGTATAGGTGATGTGATTTTTGTGTCGCGTCCTCCAGAGAAAACTTGGAAATTGTGTCATCATCGCTCAATTTTTTGTGGCACTTAATAGGTGACATTGTAAAAGATTGTTCTACAAAATTTAGATTTTAGTAAACAGAATTGGTCAGTTGCACAGAAAACTGTCTTAAAAGTAATTGCATTTAATTTTATCGGATTTAATTTATAGCATTAACGCAAACTGGTGTGTAATGTTTGGTTAAACCACAAGATTTCTAAAGCATTTTCATTGGTTAAACGGACGTTGTATATGTGGACGTTTCACTGAAGTTTCAGAATACAAACCATATATGGGTTAAGAGATGCCGAAAAATTTCATGTGAGCTGAAAACGTCTTGTCGGTGTTCCTTTTTTCAGAAAGTAGTGGGAAAAATGACTGATAATTTGACTTTCGCACGTTCTCTAATGTGATACGTTTATATCCCTCCGGATGCTAACACACAGCGCAAGATAAGACAGAGAGAATCGAAGTAGCCGACATTAAACTACTCATGATCACACGTTGCCGATCGATTGCAGTTGTCACTTCTAATCCAAGTATGGTTAACCTAGACCACAAACGGTAATTACTAACGTTAGGCAACATGATGAAATTGGGAAAACACACTGCATGTAGTGACATTTTCAGTAGTTTATTTGAATTTACAACAGATATGTTTTAATATTCCTCTACATGGCTATCGTATGCTGTTCAGCATAACCTGTGATATTTTTCAGAGGTCTATTCAACTTTCTGTCTTCAGTGTACAAAGCACCGATACCAAAATATTATTGTGGGAGTTTTACAGAATAGGCTAATGATTTTGGTAGAGTGCGTACTTTCCCAGTAAGCTCCAAAGTTCCTTTGTTGCAGTCAAGCTCGTTTGGTCATGAGCTGTTATGCCTTACGGCTTAAGGTAACTGTCGCCTATCAGGAGCGAAATGCAGTAAGCTGACTAAACAGTAAGGCATAGAACTCGCCACTGCTTGACTTAACATTTCAAACTTATACAATCAACAGACGAAAATTCAAACAGGCAACTCAGTCAAACAGCAGCCACATGACAAAACAAACCTATAAATGCAATTTGGAAAGGATTCAAAGGATGTGAAAATAGATAGTTTGTCCTTCTCTGCGAATGACCTTACAATTAAACTTATTCTTGAAAACACAGGAAACAATGACGGACAGTAATAATTAGTTGATAATTTAGTGGTAGTTAGTCATGAAAAAATGGATCAGAGTGGTAAGAATACGCTTATTTTACTATAGATACAAGCAACCGTTCGTCTGCAGCTTTGCTTCGGTAAAATTCATTTGTGGTCGCCAAAGGGACGGAACAAAATATCAACCTATAACACTGATGTCAACTCTTGGAATAGCTTATCTCCATCGCATCCGAATACCAGGTGATACATTATATTTCGTTTATTCTCATCAGCCGATGGCATAAAACATTCACTTATATAGGTTAAGGGCTTGGCGACAAAACAATGAAATGAACGAACATCACACGGGAACAATCAGGGTTCACCGCCACGGTAACCAAATCGATTGCGTCAGCACCTTTTGTCAACAAAGGGCCGGTACGTGACGCTTGATCAACAATGCCTCCGAGAATGCCAACAGCCTGGGATTGCGTTTACGCAATAGGACCATGAACGAAGTGACGGGGTCAACCACATGACCTATTCCGATCGAAGACGCCGGATTTCTGTTCGAGTGTTGGCGTACTGACCAGCGTTGAGTAATTGTCTACACCAACCACTTGAGGATGTGCTTCACCTTGCTTTGTCGTAAGTTTCGGTCCTTTCTGCCAATGTATGAGTCACCGCAACTGCAAGTGAACTGGTAAATAACATGAGAGGCAGAGTTTTCTGAGACAGAACGATGGGGGCAGTGAAACCTGATACTGCAGGTGGAAAGCAACAAGCGCAATTCCGCTGCGAGATATGCGCGATCGATGGCTGACTTCAACTTTCAACTTTCGATGTGCAGATCTGCATCTGAAACGGTAACCCCACTCTCGTGATTATGTCTGAGCGTAATGTTTGATACGCAATCCGCTTCCTGTTAGGTATGACCGAATCATTGCTTGAAGAAGCTCCCGATCTCCAGGTACGCGGTAACAACCGAGACAGTTCAACAAAGTTGGTAAGCTCGAAACTATATAAATCTTGATCACAGGTCTGTTCTCAAAAGTTGACAGTTTCGACTCTTAAAATTCCTAGTTTTAACCAACACTCAACCGATTACGGTTAGACGTTTGGAACGTTATAATTCAGTCAGTTTTAATACGAAGCATGCGACTAATACCCTAAAAATTTAACCCACATATATAAATACTGGCATCAAATTAATGATTAAAACACATATAGATATTAATGAAAGATCAAAACAAGATCCCAACCTTCATCGTTTGCTTTCTTATAAAGTGCTGCAACCAAAATTTTATTTATTTGAAAGGTTATCACCCGTTACAAACGGTGCATTACCTTCAACAAGCATACTTGAGCAGAGCGAAGTTTCACACAAAGAAACTGGAGATTGCTCGCCAATTAAATTATTCGTCGACGTTTCGCGCAAATAGTAAAAGACCGGACAACTGATAACTCGTTTATTACTCCTGTGGTCTGTAAAATATCACTGTTCCTTAAACGTACACATTGTCAATAGCTCTAAAATTGTTAACTTGTCTTGTGGGTTAGATGTAATTCAAAACGTATAAAAACTCGTCGTAATGCCTATATCGTTCGGCGACAGTGACGCCATGTTAGCCTTCCGATGGTTACTTCGCAGTGGAAATTTCGTTTTTTAAAAACAGCATCCGTCCGATGCAACCCTGTTCAGTATGTATAACTGAAAAGTCTGCAGGAACCTTCCAGACGTGAAACCAGACCTTGTCATTGACGAAGAATTCGTTTTAGAACTTCATATATTACAAATGTTATTAGTATTATTGCGATAAATTGCTATTACTAGATCTGTGTCGCAAACCGAACACCTTACTGCATATGCAACTCAGATAGGCAGGGTCATCCTAAAAAATAGCTAACGAAATAGTAAAATTGGAATGCGGTATGTGCAGTAGTCCCTTCAGTCTGAAGCTACGTTTATACATTTTTTTGACGCAAGGTGCTAAACGACTTTGGGAGGATATCTTGCTAATGACGTCTTACTTCCACTGACGGCTTGTTTGTTAGTTTGCAAGATATAAACACCTTGATATCTACTAGTTAAATAAAGATGTGTTTCTAGTAGCTATGTCTCCTCATTTTCTTTTTAATGGCTAGGTCTTACTTATTCTCTCATAGTGGTGTTTCAGGTAAGCTCATCTCTAAGGACAACTGGTGTACTGATGTGTGTGATGATGATTATGATGTTCATGATGACAAATAAGCCGTCATTATCTTTTTGTTGAGACAATCAACAGGTAGTTTTATACAAGTGTGACTTATGTAAAACTAGGGATTTTTAGATGACGTAATAGGCGGTCATCTTTGTCAAGTATGTGTACCTATTGGATTAAAGTTTTATGCCCAAAATGAAAGTGTTGGTGAATCTTAAGATAGCATATGAAATTCTGGTTGTTATGTGCAAGCGCAGAATTTGAAGTGATAGACCTTTTGACTTAACGGTACAAATATAACACTTATTGAGGTAGCAAAATGATTATGAAGACCACTAAGTTGACTATACTGAAAATATTCATAAAGATCTGGAAACCAATGTTTCTAAGTATACTACAAAGCAAAGAAATCAAGTGGTTATTACAGAAAACTGGGAAAAATTATCCTCCTTATGCACACCCCGTGTTCAATATTTGGCATGTAACGAAGCATGGATGACGTACTGCATTCTATCTCCATTAGTTTATCCATTTTCCCCGTCATCATAAATGAAACAGTAGTGGCCTGCCTGTAACACTTACACATTCTATTAAATGAGAAAATAATTCACACTGGTTCTGATAACACCACAGTTGAGTGGTACATCTAAAGCTGTCTGGTCAAATAATACTGTCCAACTTGAACCAATGAACTTTTGAAGTGAGCATACCAAACTTAATTTGTAATGTAACGAATCCTTCTGCCTGTTATGTTATCTGTCGATTTATTTGAACTTGCCTGAAAACTGAGCCGGCCAAATGAACGGAAACTTAGGTATGCACATGGTTCAACGTTTTCCACAATGAATGACACAGTCAGCAATGTCAACTGAACAAAAAACTCATGGAACAAGAGACCTGGTTTTATAGATCGTTCATCAAATTTAGTCAAGCGGTTGGCAACGTGACAACGCTGAATCATTCGTTTATTATGTGATACCAGTCCGAATTTACTCGCACTTATTTAGGCTACGCTGATCAAATAATAACAACAGATTCTGAACAAGGAATCTCGCTTAAACTGCCTACTTCTTTTTTAGAAAGGTGACTGATATACTGCAGTAACCTGACTGATTCTCATCACATTGTCACATCCGTGGGTTTGAAAGCGCTTGCTTTTAATCTGTGATGCATACGTCGCTTCTCCTCTCTGTTGTTTGCTCGTCGACTTGTCCGTGGCTATAATATATTGTTTGTTTAACCACGACGCTATTCTCGACGACCATATCTGACTCGACTGACTCCGTGATCTGGAGTACTTGGACAAAAAAACATACGATCAGAAATTGGTACATTTTTGTTTTTGTACTTTGCATCCCTAAGGCACATAGTTTATACACATCTCTGTTTTTATATTGTTTCGATATTCCTAATATTTCTGTGAAAGTTAACAGGCTAAGTAAGAAACTCTGCTTTCTTTGGCGTTAAACGTGTTAGCAGTGGCCTAATGTAGGTAGTACTTCACAGAAGTTTTTCGTCTTTTTATTAATCGAACTTATCAACCGTTACCCCCTAGTTAATCTGGCGGTTCTCACGATGACTTCAGCTTCACTTATGACAATTTACCCGGCTTCCAAACCAATCTCCACTGCCCTGTTGAGCAGACCATTCTTAAAAAAGCAAAGACCTCTAAAAAAATGTAGTCCAATCAACCATTCGATGAACGGCGTTTGTGAGAGAGGAAGATTTCGGTCATTCTTCGAAATATGTTGTAGACAACGAACGAACTCCAGCTGTCAGAGTTTTAATTGTAGCAGTAGTGGATATGCGAAATATCTGAGCATAAATTGAGATTACCACACATACTACCAACTGTTTTGTCGGGTGACCTAGGTATGTTAGCCGATGCCTCATAAACGATCGCGAAACATCACAACTTTGATATTAATTAAGCAAACAGATGCACAACTTAGCCATTCTTATAGTTTGTTGACTACGAAGAAAGTCGTCCCCACAAGGTACTTAGGGAGCTTCTTGATTATATGCCACTTGATTCAAACATCAGGATAACAGTATTGCAAAACGAAGAGATCGACAATGTCTCCATAATTCAGTACACTTGGTCACCATTCTAAGTTTCCACGATACCTGTACTCTTCTTGTACAGACCAACATAGGCCAGCGATCTTTGTTGACATCACCGGTTTTGTGTTTGTAGAGCTAACTGATACCAAAGGTTATGTATCCATTGAAAAAACTAATATTTTATCCACCGAACAGGTATGTTTTGGCAATTGCAATCACTACTCAGGCACCAACTAGTCGCTTTTCTCTGAGAAAGGTTTAACCTGTAGAATAGATTTTTCACTCAACACAAAAGCATATTTTAGCGTCATCTCTCACCGTGGATGGATCCAGAATGGCTGCTGAAGCAGTTGTGCAGCATCAAATCTACAAACACTGATGGCCGCTAACCCCTGTCTGTAAACGTCCAAGAATAGCTGATGCTCGATACTGTGTTCTTGGTGTTAAACTAGCAATAACTGATCCGACATTTTATTTGTCTAGCCTGTCCCTGGGGAGTAACGGCTTAGTGTCACCATAGGAGATAAACCTCTAACCTACGTTCTATGTTTTGCATTCGATTAACATTCCCCAGGGAGACCCGAACATCGGCCATATAGCTCGGTTAAAAATCCGAATTATTCACATCTTGGGTAACTGAATTCTGTTGGTCGATGCGTTCTGGAGTATCAGTGCCAAGGCCAGTACTACAAATTGTTTAAACACTCTCAGAGAAATTGGAGAAACACCAGTGAGCAGTTCGGAGAATAACTCACTCGTTCCAGTTCTTTTAAACTTTAAGGCGTTCCAACGAATTCACCGGAAAGGACGATTAGTGCGATAGCTTTAAAATATATTCCAATTCCAGTTGTAAATTTAGCATTTCACAGCCATTCTTTTACAACGTCAAACAGTCTTCATGTGTACACCTGCTTCACAGTCAGAATGACGACAGAAAGCTTTTTCTGGGTACAAGATCAATCATGGCCATCGCACTTTATCAAAAGAATGCTTATATTGTCAAAAATCAAAAACTAGGCCCCAGAAGTACTTCTCGACTGATAATTTGTCTCTGTTGAGAAAAGCTTCTATCTCGTTAATCCTGATGTAGTTAAATTCACATTCCAATTAATATACATAAAAGTCACCGTACATATGTTGTAGTGACCTTATTTATTTATTAGTGACTACGTTAACATTCCGGCTGTCATTTGTACCCCCCTTGTTGCGAACCTTCATATGTGTTTAAACATTTGCTTGAACGAGTACAGATACTGACAAGTACCCAGTATAGTGACCAGCGATCGTGTGGCTTCTCTAAGGATCCTGGCCGCAACGGTGTTTCCCCGCTCGTCTGTTCTGCACGCATTATTCTGGGTACGCCTGCAATAGGAGGCCTGATACGAACTCAGTGCCACTTTCTTCAGTCGTGCAACTAATTTCACACAGCGAATGCTTGCTCTTTCCCTAACGACTCATTTATTGTTAGTTCATTCTTCAAGGTCGTTCAACTTGAACCTCTCCGAGCGTTGTTTAACACACTCGAAGGTTCCACACACTTTTCGCTTGGCGCGCTTTTGATCGCCGCCGAATGAGCTGCAGCCCATCTCGCACTTCTTTTCTTTTTCCTCTTGGTTGCTGCCGTTGGCTAGGACTAACTACTTATCTTATTTTCAAACATTGTTGGAAATATGCGGTTTGTTTCCAAACCCCGCTACGTTTTCTAGTTCGATGCCTATTGGGACTACGTTACGATTGTTCTTCAGGAAAGGCGTGATAAATTGTTAGTGGACGAGGGTCTATCGCATACCCACTTGTCCACTACACCAACGCGCTTGAAAATACATCTCATGCCAAGAGTACGTTAACTGCTCAGTCTTGTCGATTGCTCATTCACACGTCCATTCCGTGTACCTACAGTAGAACCTTTATTTACAAGCGGCGCTGTTATCGATCGATCATCTCGTTTGCTTCATCATACTAATTGATGACCTCATTTAAATCGTCTTTTATACTGCATGTTCGAGATCCGTGAACCACTTCTATTTACATACTGCGTTTCGAGTGCATGTGGTGTATAAACATTCATTTTACATTATATTCTGTTTAATTTTACTCAGTTGATAGGGATATTGAAGAAGTTACGTCTGAATTTTCGTCTCTCACATTGCTGACCAAGTTAGCAGTATCTACTTTCGGGGATTTTGATCCAGAGTTGTGGTTCACCTAGACAAAAATGGAGTTTAGCAGCCAACGTATAAGAGTTGATTCCGATAAGTTTTCTCAAATTATACTACCCCTTCCATGCAATATGTTAAACGTTGTTAGCCTTATCTTACTTGGTTCAGCAACTAGTGAATACGAGTCTGTTAAACAAACAGTCAAAAAAAACCGCACGAGAAAATGTGTTTCAGGCAACTGCTCCACAGGTTACATCTGGGCGGTAAGAAGCCATCAGTTACATTTCGAGACATGCATTACGCAGTGGACAAATTCAAGTTGATAGAGTCTCTTTTGCAAAACGTACAGGTTTAACGACTTCCTGAGGATATATGGAGAATTTTATTCGTGTTATCCTCTCGTCCGTTGCTTGAGTTAGCAACCTAGGCCGACACAATAAATGACCATTTCCGAGGCACCTCTCCTTTACCGTTGACCTGGCGAGTAGGTAAATCTAACAGTAATGCGGACAGTTTGCTGGCCATGAAAGACGCTGAAACAGCGGTCCTGCGCAAGACACCTAACAAAAGCCGTGGACACAAACAATCGGAAGCAAACACCGAAATAGCTTAGTTCCGACGCGAACTGACAGATCTTTTTGCAAGTATTCAGTGACGAGGGTTGCCACTCAAAATTGTTCCGACGCATGCTTAGTCGCAGCCCAGAACACAGGTCAACGGCTTTTGCTGAAAACGCTAAACAACGCCGATCACAATGTAGTCGTTGGGGGTAAAAACACTGAAACTAACAGCCCGGCGCGTTGCAGCGACCATAGCCACAGGCCAGTCAAAGACCAGTCACCCTTTCTTTCTGCAAGATTTTACATCCAGAGTGAACTTCTTAATTGATACAGGAGCGGAGTTAGTGTCATCCCGCATTCGACAACGGATCCGAGCCGCAAGCGATATGCTCATTAGAACCTTCGGTCGTCGACTGTTAAGTCAGAGTGTTGATCCTTGAGGTGAGTTTCGCCGGGTTTCTCTTGCAGCTGACAATCCTATTCATTCTACTAGTATCCATTTACTATGATACCTCTATTCGCTAGTTGACACAAGTTGGTTGTGTCTGATTGATACTTCGGCAGTTACTCCGAACTTACTCGTCCATGCCTTCTCTTTTGGCAATGCTACAAAGAGCACAACAGACAGTTCAGTCGACCTCGCCCCGGTCACGACAGCACACGTTAACAATTAGGAGGTAGAACAACTCCGCAAATCAAGTTTCCTTAAACCAGAACTCACCTTTATGCATTGGTCTGAAGGGGGTAATTTGTCACACTCAAAACATACCCCTGGTCCGGTTATTACTTTGGTTTTTCACCGCCAAGTTTTTGAAACAACCAGTAATATATCTTGAGCAGTCAAACGCTCAGCAGTTAAGAGGTTCGGCAGGCGTTTCGTCTGGCACAGTCTTAATCGGCACATGTGCACCTGGTCAAAAACGCATTTTGCACTGGCAACCATTTATAATTCGTAGCCATACACTTTCCTCATTGGGCAGAGTTACCGCCCTCAGCAAGTGTTTCTACCACGTGCACGTGACCTGGTCGAACCCTCGTCACTCTCTAGTGGGTATAATTACATATTAAAACGCGCAGACCGATTTCCGATTTGGCCAGAAGCCACACTGATTCCGCGAGCATTTTTGGGACGCGGAGTAACCCAGTTTGGATGCCATGCTGTAGTGAACGCTGATCGCTGGTAACATTGTGAATTGGCCATCATACCACTTCTTAATGTGTTAGGATGTCCTCGAATTTGGTTGTCACCTGACAACCAACCCATCGGCTGAACATTTCCAAACGTAAGTGAAAAGTTCTTTTTCCACTAGCAACCACCCCACATGCAGAAGATTCTGTCGGTAGTCCTGTTAGATATCAAAAATACTTTAAATATCGACCCATATGCCACCCCCGCCTAAGTAGTCCATAGGTACTCGTTATTCTTACCGGCAAAGATGGAAGCTGCGTGTGCAACGCACTTATCGGCTTTGAGGTTTAAAGTGGACGCTTTCCTCAGCAAGTTTGAAAACTCCAACCGATCCCACCAGGGTAATAGATAATATAGAGATAAACCGATACTGTGCTGATAGTTTGTTTTCATGTTTCTTTCGAGCCACTTTCCTCAGAAACCTTTTCACCCAAAATATACTAGGCTATTCAGCGTGACCATATTACGAAAAGGCCTTAATATGAGAGGGTCACCTTAAAATTGAGGCTGCAACTGTTGACAGACTAAAACCAACGTTTAGCGAGGTACTTAGAGTAAGAAGTAACGAATGATCGGCAACAGGTTTTCTGACTACAACTATGTCTGACTTTGGCGCATGTTTGACCGCTGTCATGATCTGAACGATGCAACACAACCAAAGCAGACATGCCCAAGGGTTGTGTGGGCCAGTGCGATTTGCAGACTACGCTGAGGTCCATCACATTCAGTTTTTGCTATAGACACCCGATTACTTTTAGACCGCGTAGGTGCAATGATTTATGTCAACAAACAGTTCCTGAAGGGAAAAGAAAACTTACTTTCCTGAACGATCGAGGTGGACGAGGTTGTCGTTTTCGACTAATGAGCACTGTACGTTTTAAGCATTGGGGATGAAGCATTCGGCATTTACGTTGGAAGTGGAAGAGTCCGTAGGTTGCGAGAAACATACGGAAACCTAGAATAACAAGAGAGACTTAAGTGATGACCAGATGCAATAGACGCGACCAAGTCTTCGATCCAAATGTGTGCTGGGTCAGGCCCAGCAAACATCTTTACCGCATCAAGGTCGACAGCTAAACAACTGTTCCATTGCCTTCGGCCATCCGTAATTGGTTACCTTCCACACCGTCGAATTTCAGTACCTTTACTTATTTCCCTTCATCTCTTACAGCCAACTGACGTAAGCCCTGTGGTAGGAATAGAGTAAATTTCATATGCTGGTGTCAACAGTTTCGAGTAACCAAAACGTTGGGGCACTGTCAGAGTCAGCTTTTTCGGTCACCCCCTAGAACAGGAGCTTTGTAACTGTCTTATGTAGTTATCATTGATTATGTTTGAATGCTAAGTGTATTTTGTACTGTTTAAATTACAAAACTTTCCACGCACCTAAACATTTATTTGAACGAGATACTGACAGGTACCCTCATTCAAACGTACGACACACGCATTGTGTTAGTTTTCTGTTCCGCTGTATTATCGTTCAATCTCATCGTTACCTTACCTGTGCATCGACTTTGTAACGAAAAATACATTTCTCTTATGTATCATTTGCCTTCTCATCAACCGGTAATTTGGGATTGCTTGCCTTCATAGCCGAAGCTTATATACTGCTGTGACAACCCACTGACTATTGACACCTGTGATCACTTTCCATTTTCTTTCGGAACTTCCATAAGTATATTTTGGGTAGAATGTTTCTGATTTATTCACTTGTGTTTGGAGCATGGATTAACCCAGAAAATGTTGTTGTGAAAATATTTTTTGGGTGCGCAGGATCGTCATAAACACTTTTTTCACTGAAATCTACGACAGGCGTACTCGTTCTAACTTGATTATTATTATCGCTCCGTTGTTTTGTAAATCATTTGTTGGTCCACTGCTTCCGTATATCTAACATGTTTCTTGTGTAATCATATTATTTTATTCAACCATTAGCCTATAGTTTTATATCTACTGTTGTGGTGGATTATCAGACCGGAAGTGCGAGTATTCCAACACCCAGAGGAATAATTCAGTGCGAAGAAGGTACGTCCAAAAGCCCACAGTGAGCGGATTGAAGACAGCATGAGCGACCGGATGAGTTGTTACTCAACTGGATAGGCCCAACGCACGAGACACGGCAGGCAAAATAGGAGGGACGACCAAATCGGGGGCTCTATTATTCCAACACTCAGAGGAATATCTCAACACGGTCATGGAATACAGCCAAAGTCCAGAGGGAATAGATTGCAAACAACCCGAGCGATCGAACTAGCCGTCGCTCAACGAAATCGAACCAACGAACGAAGTATAACAGGTAGAAAAACCCCCGATAGAAGGCGCTGATCACACACATAAACAGAGCAGAAGTGCACACGACGTGTGAGCGAAAACCGGGGGTGTTGTGGGCTGGAATTCTGGTTCATAACCGCAAGCGAGCGCGTAGCATGTTAACAAGCGCATTGGACAATAAAGAGTGTACTTTACTGGATGATTTTTCGCTACACTGCGAAAACGCCTACCCATCATCAAAATTTTGCTGACAACTAACTTGACGACATAGAGCTACTGACGTTGTTTTGCTAACGAGACCTAGGGAACATGGTGGAAGTTAGTGCCAGTCTGTCTACAAATTGTGCTGTCACAACTAAAAATCAACAATAACACTATAACTCTTAGGATGCATCATTGTAACCTTCCATCCCAAAGAGTTTCCCACTATGCACCCTTTCATAACCCACCTACACTTAGAAACGAGCATGGGGCTTGCCGTCCTTACTTAACGAAAGATTTGATGCTTACTAAAGGTATTCAGTGACAGACCATTAGAGGGAATTTCAGAATTAGGTCAATCCTCAATGAATTACGGACACTTTGGAGTATACCTTATTCTTACTTCAAAAGTGCTCCACAGCTAGCGTCATCCACTGGCATAGTTATGCACACTGACAAAGGATGAACGCTTAAGGGGTCAACGTTTGAAAATGAGCAGTGGAAAAGCCAAGTTACTGCGCAGACCGAACTGATTCATATTAAGGGTTTGTTCAAATTATAACGCATTGGTCAAACCTGTTGTCAAGGATAAATCAGTTGAACTTTTTGATATATCAGTAGGTAAGCACATACGTGAGAGACAACCTGCACTACCAGCTTCCTGTTGGTCATACTGGCTCTGTCCCGCAGAATGTTAATTGCGCATATCTGCCGGAATACTTTTGGGTGTTTCAACATTTACCGCTGCTAGGATTGTAACCAAAAACTTCACTGAAGTCTCCTTTTGTTTACTTTCTTTGGTTTTTTGTTCACGCTTATAAATTGTCCAACACAATTTTTTGTCGACCAACACAGAGAGTAAAATACACAAGCAAAGATGTCTTCCTTCCTTTAAAAACGACTAAGTCTATAGTCATAAGGTCGTATTGCATGGATACAGCGAACTGCACAGGGCACGTGAAGTTACTCGTTAACTCTTCCAGATTAAAGCATGCAACTGTCTACTACAACAAGATGGCGTATTATATTTATTCAAAATATGCGACACACTTTGTTATGTATCGTAATAAAGTTCTGTTGGGACTAATGTAACAATATAAGGACACAGATGTTGGGAAATCTTGAGTTTAAAAAAATGCGTACATATTTCTCTTCATTAAAAAGCCGATAGGGGTTAACGTTGGGGTGTAAGAGAACGATTTTTTAACCGCCTTAAGCGTTAAACACAGTCCCTGATCGAGGGTGTTTAATGTTGATAAGAGTCATGTGGTACTCTTCGTTTTGTACGCTATGATATTCTGAAGTGGACGGACCATCATCCTCTGTAGGTTATTCGGTTTTATCCACAGGCATTTGATTTCATTTCTACACAACGTTGCACTTATTTGATATCACTATAGTTTTTCAGTGTTATCACGCCTTCAACAGGTTGTCATTTGCGAATGATCTACGTTTGTGAAGGTATAGTCGACTGCGGTGGACTGTACTGCGTAGGGTACTCATTTAGTCGTTTTAGGCTTAAGTCTAAACTCGAATCCATCAATCACTGATGGCGAAAAGTCTAACCCTGATCCTCTGTGAAAGTCGTCTGCGCGAATAACCATGTTATGCAGTGCTGTCTCTGAGACACGTGGTTTCAAAGCTCGTGTCTGTGCCTGCCTAATGAGATGCGAAAAATTGTGACAACATCAGAGCTTGACTGCATTCACGGTGTGCGCTTCTGATTTCAGGCCAATAAACAGACTGCCAGTTTCGTGGCTAGCATGGTGTCCTCCGAAGTGAACTTAGCCGGCTTCAACCTGTGAAGTATGCAGCGCAGGTGAAAGTGACACAATGCCCTACGTGTCGGTTGTTTTCGGAGTCAAGCCATAGACGGACACCTTGGTTGCCACAGAGATGCTGAGCCTTAACACCACTGATAGCCCGCCTACAGAATAAATCAAGATACGGCGTAGTTTGCACCAACTTCGGCATCGGTCTATATATACTTAATTATATCGTGAGGGCATCCAAAATGCTGGACTCGGCGCACGCTAACAAACCTCAGCTATCGAGGACTGTACTTCCGAAATTTAGTTCGACGAAAACCTGTCTTCTGGGGGCACAGCGACTGTTAAACAACTTTGGGGCTCGGGTGAGCCCAGAAATACGGAGGGATGCAGAACAGAGGCGGGAGCCTGGTAGACAGGAATTTCCGATCACTGATCGGTCTTGCCATGATATCATTATATATGACTCAATTCCTCCATCGACGACCGACAGCATGACGGCATTTAGTGATAATTCTGGTCAGATTCGTCGGATTTTACCAACAATCAAGTGCAGCTTAGTCACTAAATGCTATACCACAAGTCCGAACAGGGCTAGACCCGTCAGCGATTTTCGTAAGTTAGTGTCACTTTTCAAGAGATGGCACCACATATACTACACTGATTTCACAATCGAAGTCGCCTCGTCCCTGACAGGACTCCGCCTCAGTCCAATCGTTCCATGGGAGAACGGAATTCACCGCGAGATAATCAACGCAGGCAAGCTTGTCGGTTTATGGTGTCTATTAAGGATTCAATAATGCCAAAAGCTCAGTGCAGCCACCTCCTGTAGAATCGGTTACCGCCATCGTGGCTGCAAATTTTCAGGATAAGGTCCGCTGGCCATGTCACGCGCAAGTGCATTAATGCGCCTTCTTTGTTCAATTACTTGGTAGACCGTCTTGAGTTTCGTTCCATCACAAAACCGGAGGTAATTGCTAAAATATCGTCACGACTCAGTACATTCTATCTAGATTCTGAACCTACCGTTGGGGGTAAAGTCTTTCTGCGCTCTGAAGAGACTGATAATAGTGGGTAGGTGTTGGATCGTCCCTTAATACGACCTCAACCGTTGCCCCCAGAACCGAGAAGAGGAATAGGTGTGGCAAAACAACGTTTATCGGGAGAATGGGACGAGACATGTGGGACACAGAGGCTCTAAATTTATAGGTCCAACGGAGAATGAATCACTTTGCAGAGGGTCATTAAAAGAGTGCACTCGTGAGAACAGTTCACATAATGTACAGGCGTTTGGTTGACCTTAATGGACTGAGTAAGCTAAAATCACATAACGTACAGGCGTTCGATCGCGCAGCTGCAATCTAATTGAGCTTAATGGAGTGAGTGAGTTGAAATCATACCAGTTAACTCGAAGCCGGATCGATCAATCGATATGACGTGATTCACCTTGCTGCTTTGTTAGGAGATGCGCCTCCTAACAGTAGGAATCACTTATCAATGTCCATAACTCTATGTAAAGCCTCCTTTTTGATAAACCAGTATTTACCGCCGTTTCTGGAACAATTTGCTGCAATATTCGCCGTAACCCTTCCAATCGTTGGTTAACGCAAATGCCCCATGGATCCCTGTCTTCTGACAATGCAGAAAATGATCTCTTATTATCTGGTTCAAAACTTATATAGACCTCAGACTTTTTTACATCCTCTTAGTGAGAGATTTTAACCCAACAGAAATCAGCCTTTATGCTGTGTCATCATCTTATATCGCCATTTCTACCCTTGCGCGACTTTTGTATAATTTGGAAGTTGGATTTCACAGAGCATATATCAGAATCCACTCGATGGTGTATTAGCTCTAACCCGCCGCGGCTGGACCACGTGCGTATAACTGAGAAGATGATTAGTAATAACCCCGAAAACATTTTACTAGTCGAGTAAAGTAATCAAGCGATCGTTTTGTTTTACCACAGCTGTAGTATAAGCCTTATTTGTCCAGCGGTTAGCGATCGCAAGAACTTTCGCAAAATGAAATTGGGGAAACCATGTGAATGTTTGACAGCGCAATCACAGAAATACTTCACCTCAACTCCACCATGTTGTCCATCCTTACGAGACGAGAACCACTGTTCTTCCTGCAGCCGCTATTGAATCCATGCCATCGGCAACCACTGAATGGAACAAACCCCCAGGCTAACTAAAATGTCGCATGATAAAACGTACTTAGACAAGGCGATATGCCTTGACATTCAACCGGCTGTTAATACAAGTTGGTCAACAGAAACTATAGAGTGCCGTGAGAAATCGGTATACACCGTTAGCACGCTAAGACCGACTTCTTACTGAGCACTTATTCACTGATGAAAACAACATTTTTAACTTGTGTCGTCAATTCGTAGAAAGAAAGCTGGGGTTTCTCGACTGCTAAGCCTGTCAGGTCATGCCAGTTCTGATACAAAAGCCATTGATTTCTTTGTTGAGTTTCACAACAGCATTTTAGCGCTGTTGCCTACAATTGCTTCTGACACTGGAATTGATGGCATTAGTACGGTGAATACTGCCGTACCGGTGGTGGTGGTTAAACTCTGACGCATTATGGGCAGTAGTTCTTTCATCAACGATATCCTTTCTAAAACCTTGTGATTAACGGATGGACAACTTGCTGTTCCACTTATTTGAGACGTTTATGTAATTTTTCAGAGAATAACGCCCATCAGACGAAAATTCGCAAGCATAACGCCCGTTGACAAACGTAGTATATGTAATCATCCCAGTGATTACCAACTAACTGCTGTGCTATCGAACACAGTAAACATTTTAGGGGCGTCAACATAAACTGGCTTTGTATGTGCCTCGTTTCTCCAAACTTCTACGATATGCAGTATGACCTTTGTAATAGCCTTTCGTTTATCAAAATCTGCCGGTAATTGTTAACCAGTGCATTAAAGCAGTAGATCAAGACAGTGGCAGTGCTACTGTATGCTTCAAATTAGCCGAAATATGTGGTCGCGGGAACCGGAATGTCCTATCCAGTGAGCGTTTCCGTTATGGACTATACGGCAACCCACAAACTGTCTGTAGTTGTATATTGTTACTCAACTGGGTAGGATGTGTGGATACGGCGTATTCTCTACCTGCAGGTGTAACGTCAACAGGGTACCCAGAAGCTCAATTTTAGGCCAGCTTCTACTTTTGTTATTCATCAACGATCTTCCTCTTCTACTTACTTCCATGGTATTATTGTTTACTAGTGATGATACAATCTGGGGTACCGCGAATAGAGACAACGATCCTCTAACCTCGCAGAATGGACTTAACCTTCAATTCTATTAGCTTCAAATGAACCAGCTGGAATTTAACGCTGTGATTTCATATTCATACATACCTACAGTTCTTTGAAGACTACGTGGTGCCTCAACGACTACCCGCCCTAGAAAGTTCTTCTCGAGAAGGTAGTGAGAACCTTTATCGTTCACATATTTTTGCTCTGTGCGAAAGTTGAAATGGATGGAATAATGTAAAATTACTCAAAAGTCTTTTCATTCATTTCAGTCCTCGTTGCTTTCAGCTTCTTTATAACAATTTCTCTCGACCGCACCTTCAGAATAAAGCTGTGGTCTGGCCACCTTCTCTATAGAAAGGACATGTTTCGCTTGGAAACCGTAGAATGTCGTGCCACTAAGACAGTCCGTGGCCTGGAAACTAAACCTCATGAAAAATTGTTGACATCGTTAACCATTTACTGTGCACAGCGTTGTCAGCTTGCAGGTGGCTTGATGCTAACATTCTTTTCAATGGAATCTCTCGAACATACTTGCTAACTGATGTTCAATAAAGAAATGGTAACCCCTTGAACTAGAGGTCTAAGACAGCGGACTTGAACGAAAACACAGCATTTTCTAAATGTCTGTTTTTTAGGTCCGGTATCCTCTTCCTGGTCACGTTGTTTTTGCTAGCTTCGTTTTATTACTTAAGACTGGCATTAATCAACATTCATTACACCATTCAGAATACTATAATTTTTAACCACACTTTTCTCGTTGTCTGGAATATTAAGAGTTTGCCATTTGAGTTAGAGAGTTTTCTAAGGCTTCCGCTTGCCCTTTTTTTCTCCAATCTACCAGTCCAATAAATCTCCAAAAATGTTAAATTCTGAGCTTGTAGTATGTAACACATGCCACTCTTTTTGTCTTTAATTACATTATGTTTTTCATGCCTTTTAGGACTGTGGTACAAATAGACCATCTGTCAGTTGTCTGAATCAGTATGACAATTGGCTCTCGCATAGCCTGATTTCTACTTTTACGTGACAGTTGTTATTGTGACCTTATTTGCCCCTTAGAGGACCCGGGGAGCTTTTGGGGGCACCGTACTTTCGGTAAATATTTGACACCGAACAGCGATCTTTTATTTTCTCCTTGACATTAACAATATTGTACAATAACGCAATGACAGCGAATAAAAAATCACAACTTACCGGCATTTGAAGTCAACTTACAGGGAATCCAATTAGTTATGTGAAAGTAATGCATTAACACAGAACAAAAAATGACACATTAACATATAGGCACCAGAATCAACAACAGAAATATAGAAACCGCAAGAAGTACATGGCATGGGATAATGTCATCTGTTTGTCTTGAGAAAACGAACTTATTTACAAAGCCCCATTTTAGCCCATTGAAAATGGGGTCGTGTGCTGTTTGGACTGTAGCAATCGTTGAAGGAACCGAATTCGTTCATTTGTTCAACGAGAAACATCTTCTAGTCAACAGCAGAACAAGCGCTGAGGAACCTATCGCAAACGTCTACTGTGAGTTGTTGTAAATCGTTCTGTATTTATTTCTTTGTTCTAATACAAACATTACAAACGCGCGGGGATTCCGACACTCATGAGCCTCATTCAAGTTTTATTTATAATCAGAAACGCAACCTGTCGGAATATTTGTTTCAATGAGTCAAAGTTTAGTCCCAAATATTTATGAATATGTGTGGTGCAGTTGTTTAATATACATCTTATTAACAGTACATATACATACATGTACATTTCACTATGCCTTAAAACGAATCTGTCCAAGATAAAAAAAATTTCTCTTACACGGCTTGTTCAGAAGTCATCCAGTACTTGATGTCTGGGATTTCCTACTCCGTGCATGTGGTTTTAAAACATGTAACTATGTTTACAAGTTGGCACAATTGTGACCTTGAAATAAAATGAATCTGACGAAACAAACAAAGTTTCACGGGTTTTGCAGATCTAGAAAGTCTCCGACTTGTTATTGACCCGCTTCTGGGTGGCGCAGAACGAGGACTTTGGCCAGGGACAATCTTGAGTTGAGGGAGATCATCGGAGCATAAGCACAGAGTTGTTAATAGAGTAGATGTAAAGCGGAAATTGTATGGTGCCTGGATCAAGTTTTCTACATCAGGCAACCATCAAACAAACGCAGACGTACATATGCACTCACCCACAGGACATGCAACAGGACATACATACAGATACTCATCAGGCGCAGTGCACAAACAGGCACATAGACAACATGCCAGCCAGCTGA
>LUCH01017306.1:0-55767 GCA_013368495.1 Paragonimus heterotremus
GTTACATAAATTATTTTCCTTGGTGTATTGAATTTTTCAGGAAAACAATAACATTGATCCAAATTAGCTAGTGGGAAAAATGGTGGATTGGTTACACATGTTATACCAAGATTGGTATCCATTCTGGTGGGGAACAGAACACCATTTTGTAGACTGAGTGGTAGAAAAGTTGGTGTCAAATTGATTAAGCTCACCGAGAACAATACACAAAGAAACCTTCAGATGTTCAAAAAACGAGAGTAGAAAAATCATTGACAAATACTTCTACCTCTAAAGTAATACGTATTGGGTGGAAGATATTGGCCAGTAGAGTAAAGCGATATCTACTCAGACATCAAGGTTTGTATTCCACATTATATACCACGTTTCATACGAATTGTGACATGTTCAAATATAGTACACACTAACTGACATCAAGAATGTTCGTTGTAAACAATGGCACTTTTATCGCGAGGTTGATGTAACAGTTGGCTGTATACGCGATAAGAAAAGAAACCATCGATTTAAACAATGCTATGATCAATATCCGAGTGCAACCAAGTCCCTTATAACATAACTATTCCCAAATGTTTGAATTTCGGACATTGAATAGTGTTAGTTAGTACGACTAAACGTAACAGGGACACACACAGAGTATTTTGCTGGCCTTTATTCACACATCCAAACTAGAGATTAGTAAGAAGAAGGATATGGTAGACAAGTAGCCTTCTATTTATATAGCTTACCTCACCGAACGGAAAAAATTAATCACAAATCCAACATCAAAAGAATGACCAGGATATGGCAGCACATTGAATTTCCGAATTACATTCAAGTACGACAGAAAAAAATCAGCTTTCCATCTAGGTGATGGTACAGTGAGAAACAAATTATAAGCAATCCACTGGTTTATTTGATCAAAATGAATATCCATACTTGGTACTAGAATAAGACAGCAGATAATGAAATGTCACATACATGATGCAGACAAACGAGAAAGAGCACTATATAATCGGACTGACACTTAAAGCCTGTATAGATAACGTAATGAGCAGTCGTGCTTTTAAGAATTTGATACCTACATTCTACTGTTCGGTACACGTGACCGTTTCATTCAAAAACCGAGCAACGCGGGTGTAAAATGTTTATGATTACCTGCTAACAGATCCTTCGACGTTCTTCACTTAATGTTGACACATAGTTTACTTCGGAAAAGCTCATCAGCAGGATGTTTAAACACTTTCAGAATTAAGCGCGTTACTTGAAGTACTGTAATATAATCACCACCTCCCCAATTAAATGTCGATGGAAAACGCTTGCAATCATTTATAAAGCGCTCCTATTCCATCCCTGATTCGTCAGGGTACAACGGCTATGGACAGCACTGGTATGTGCCATCAGGCCATAAAATCATATGAACTGTGGTAAACTCAAATATGGCATGTACCGATTGACGAAGAATGTTTGATGCAAATGGTAACACTTCCAGTTGGCTTCCAGCTAACTGAATTATCGATCTGAATCACTCAATCATATGTCCATTCGGTTTATTGGACTGATGACTATTCATTCCGGACTTTTATCTTCCCATTTCGAACGGTTCATTTATCTGTTCGGATGTGATTTCATATGCGTAATTGAAAACGACAACGAACTGACAGTTACTCTTACATCTTCTGCAACAATCTTGTCGTTACTTCAACAACGAATCTCCTGAAAATCTGAGAACATGCTGAATTGATTCACATTCCTCAGCATGGCTGAAATGATATCAATGGAGTCTTCACATTTATTTTGTTTGTCCGTTAGTTGAATACCAACTGCTGGAGCAAACAACTCATAGGGTTATCGACTAGATAGAAGAGAACGATTCTGCTCATTCTCCTCTCGAAATGATAGGACACACTGGTTGCGGTTGAGCGTTTAGATTTGATCATTCGGTTATGCCTATTGTGAGGTTACTAGGGCTGTGGTTAACACGCTGGTCTCACAATCACGATGGTGAGAATGCGAACTCCGATCCGGACAATGATATGCACTATTGATGAGCACTAATAAGAGCGAAACTCGAGTCTAGTACTTCCTTTCGAAGTGGGCTAGCCGAAAGGCAAATCTGAATGCGAAGGCTTCGACCAAGTGTGGGAAGTGTTTGATTTGAAATTAAGGATTATGAAAACTCATTTGAAGGCGCTTGAGGAGAGGGAATTGCCGGGTTTTATCCCATCGGTAGTGTATACCGATGCCTAACCGTCGCAAAATATGATAAAGGTAAACGAAAGAGAAGTGAAGTCCAATATTTTTTGGTACGCTGTTTGTTATGATCTGGTCACAGATTCGGGAAATTGACAATTAGCCGATTCAACTGAGTCACCAATAATTAACATTGTTCGAGGTAGACGACTACCCGGTCCAGTAAAGTAATTCCATGCATTCCTAAAGACCGATCAAACGAATACATAATCAAACGAATTAATGCAACATACACCTGTTAACTCAATCCCCGCCAATCCGTTGATGTCATGCTGTACAATTGACCGAACGTAGATATCTGTGGTTGAACGCCTCGAGTCGATTTACGTTTTCCACTCAGGGCAGCCAAGTTTCGTTGTCGAACAGTAGCACAGCTCTTATATTCACGTCTGCAGTCACAGAACGGCGAGGACATTGAGCCACATAATACAACGAAAGAGGTTTTTCTGTCAACTTTAATCTTAGCTACACCTGATACAGTGCAATTGTGCTCATTTTTTGTCATCAGGGAAGTAAGTCTACTTCAGTAAGCATACGTTACTCACGTACAAATCGTTCTATCATACACCAGTCAACTATTCTAAGTGACGGAGGAAAAGGGGCTGGAGCAGTACACCAACATGCATGAAAATGCATGCACAAAAATAAGACAACCATATGTATTAATGTATAGTGATCGAAGATTTCTCATAAGCATTCTTAGACGATTTTGTTACTACTGAGTGGTTTGGAAAGTTTGTTAATTTAGAGGACAACAAATAGGTTTCGACTGGACTCGAACTAACGAGCGAAGTAGCATACCGAACGTTGCAAGCTAAGAATCCACTAATGTTCTTCCAGACAATTTTTCGCTGTCCAAAAAGTCAACCCCAATGAGTCGCATACTAGTAACCAATTATCGACGAGTAAACTGGGCCCTCAAAGTTATGCGATAAATTATAGCTGAAAATGGTCCACTGTCTTGATTTCACTTGAAACATTTAATAGAAATTGCTGGAATCATTTGTTCTAATACAAAACGGCGTGAAAGAAACGAATTTTGTTTACGTCAGCAGTAATTGCTTTATATGAAACCACACTTTAAAAGTCATTCCAGTACACGGAATGAGGAAAGCAGCCCTAATTCAAGGGCTTTCTCGCAACTTATGGAAGAACACTAGGCCACCACAAACCACATCTGAAACCGTGCTAGTTAGCTGTATACCTGATATTAGCAAAAACGGTTTTGCTTTTATGGTTAACAGTTTCCTTTGCAAGAGAACTGTCCGGGTTGTAGAAAGATGGTGTATTTAACGCTGGGTGTTACCCGCACAACGGCCATATGAACACATTATGCAATGTCTTCTCTTAATCAATATTTTTATAACTTCCTTTTGAGACACCCAACCATTTAGAGCTGAATGTCCACCATAGTAGTAACAAGCCATTGCCTCAAGGAGCATCGACAACTGTGTACTAGAAACCTGTTACTTAGGCTATTAACTCCCGCATTTATTCTAGTTGTAAAACTCAATAATGAGGTGCTTCACCTGTTACAATGTCTTATATCTTTCTTTCTGCACAGAAAGTACAAAACATGTGTGGAGTTTTCTCTTTTATTTCCTGACTGTTACCTGGTTATCATTCTGCGGAAAACTGTGTCGTGCGACGAGAGCACTTTTGTGTGAGTTCAAGGTGATAACCCAAAGCGGATTTTATGGAACGTTCCAGATGGGGCAGTAAATTTTCTCAACAATAAACCCCTTCAAGAAGAAGGTGTGGAAACGTTAGCAATTATGCAATATCTTCAAGCCAAAAGTAATCAATCTCAGAATTACATCACCAGGCTGAGGGTAACCACATCTCCGTGGGGCTTCGTAAGAACCCAATTATAACTGTTGTGGACATAGATCTTCATAGAATAAACAATTGTTCAAAAGCTGATGTCGAATTTGTCAGGTTTGTTTGACGTACGATTTAATGGTTTGAAGTGACTTTCCACAGAAGATACTTGTTCATCAATGGTCAATTCAAACTCAGTATTGTATTGTTGTACGAGTAGCAATAGAGTTTACGCAAACATCAATCAGGTGAGTAAAGAGATCCATGGTTTTCCTAGAGTAACTCTATTCATTGAGAACTCATAACAGTTCAGTTAGAAAAAAAAACCTACCTGTTCGTGATATCCTTCAAGACGGTTGGTCCGGAATGAGCACTTCAAAGGAATTCAATAGAGAATGTTTACTCGTAGAGTCCGCAAGCATAGATTGGGCTGACAAATGTATGTAGCTCTTTCTATGGTAAGGTGTATTTCTCATGTGTCACATACGATTCTCAATGGAATATTGTCGTTAATCAATAGTTTTCAAGCGTCGTATGTACAACAAACGTTCGACAGATAATTTAGTCTGAAGCCCATATTTACCATGAACAGATTTAGTGTAGGTGTCATAATCGCTAACAGTTTCGTGCACTCGGCAGTCAGTTTCAACTATTTTTATGTGAAGTTGAGTGGAAAACACTTCCATCGTTCAGTTGTCTTATTCTCAAAGTGGTGACCTCAACTGTGATTGGCATGGTTTAGTGCACATGACAGATGACATTACTAGGCCAAACGACCAACCCTATGTCAGTGACCGAACAAATCACGGTGACGTAAGTAATCGTGCATGTATTCCTCAGGCGTAATCAGTGGCCAGAAACTCAAACGGGCCGATAGCAGTGAGAGGCACGGGCTGTCAATACAGCATCCAGAAAGGGTTTAAATGGAGTCAACTGCTAGATTTCAGTCAAATCTTTTGGTGGGCAACTAAAGGAACCAAACAGTTTGACTGAGGAAGACCCAGGTGACAATACTGGTGAGAGACAGTGTTTTAGGACAAGTCTGAAAATAGGAGCACCAGAAGAACACAGAATGCTACGTTTCACAAAGGGCGAGATGATCCATCTAGTGACAGCATTACAAGTTTTATGAAAGAAGTGTTACAGACCGTTTGTCAGGATGAGAGAATTAGTTGCGTAACTTAACACGTGCACATATAAACACCCGAGGAACAGCGGCAACTTAGGGTAGAGAGAAAGTAGGAAACCCATGTGCAACGAGGAACAGTCTGATAATTGTCAATGTCGGCTGTTGTGATGAATCGCAATGATTCGGTTCAATGTGCATTGCTAGTGTAAAATGTGACCGAAACTAGTTGAGAGCGAGTGGATTGCATGTAAACTGATTGCAAAATTAACGTCGTGCACAAAGATATCAGATCAACGTTCACCTATTCGAGCAATGAAAATAGTCGCGCATTAACCAATTTCGTGTTGCTTAATATACATCCGAATACAACATTCGCCTCATATTCTGGCCGTATGATACAAAGTGGAGAGACTGTCAGGATTTAAAACGTCAAAATCTACAGAAATCGTCAGAAGATTTGTAACTTTCCAGTAAATTCAACACCGCAGATTTCGACAGTATCCTGCACACTCAGGACAAACTGTTCATCAACTTCTTAACAACAGGGATGCAAGCGTTAATTCCACAACCCTAGTTCACTCTCGAACAGCACTACTTCCGATAAGAAAATCAGAACATTCAGAGAACCGCGAAATCTACTGACATCTCCTCGCACAACACGGATTACAGCCATCAGTTTCAGGCCCGTTAGAAACTCAAAAGGGTACCCGACCGACCGTTTGACCGAGAACTCCGTCGCCGTGCCAACCAAAACTATGAGAAAAAATTCACTGAGGAGTATGAGGAAGGTATCTTCAATAGTTGAGTGAATACATTCAACCAGCAAGAGGAAACTCAAGCTACACCTGTCCAACGGTTTAGACGTTAAAGTGCAGCTAACCAAAAATCTTAAGAGGTTGGAAGCTGCCCTTAGTCGACCAGCAAAAATTGTTTCGCGATATGAACGTCTAGGGGAAGTTCAAACTCATATCCGAGGCTAAGTCGTGTGCGGTGGGATGGTTGCAATGATTTGTCCAACATATCACAGAGAACACGCGACAATGGATTCAGAGGAAGCCATCCGGCTTACGGAAAAAACAACTGGGCTGCTGGAAGGTAAACCAAGTCAGGTGAGTCCCGTGATCAGTTTTATGATCTTTCCTTCGGACTGTTATCAGCCACAGAACCTGCAGCGCAAATAATACTATATGAGATGACATTGGTAAGTTTAATTGACACTGAGGCGTTACTTAGTGTAATCGGTACAAGTACAGCATGTGGATTGTGGGGTTATAGGAGGAAGCCGTGTTGCCAATGGATTACGATCAGCCATTGTGACCAAGTACTAACAGAAGGAGGAATCATTACATCGGCTATAAAAGGCTAGCATCGCACAGCGCACGGTTCTGCGGTGAGTTTCAGCCTTTCTTTCCGTGTTATAGTTGAGAAGGGTTTGGCAGACCCCCGCAGAATGCCAGCCAGACTTGAAAAACCTTCAGCTAAAGAGTCCATCCGGCGCGTTCCAAGTAACATCCCAATCAAAAGGCTGATTGTCCTGTAAACTGTTGAATAGTCTTGGATAAAACGTTGTCAGATTAGACGACTGACAAGGTCGGACAGAGAGCGAGTATCGCTCAACTTAGACCATCTGAAACTATACGTACATACGTCTGTAAAACACCAACGGGAGTTCCCGAAGTTAGACCAGAGGTCAAGGTGTCCAGCGAGCCAGAAACAAGTGAGACAGTGTTCAGTGAAGAGTTGCGTGAGATGGAACCGAAATTAGTTAAGTACACACGGACTGGAATGAAGTTGATCATGACATCAACGTCGTACACGAATGTCGTGCTGTTGAGTGTACACAGGCAACTTGTATGTTTGTACGGCGCGTCAGTTTGCACGATTTGCCATTCGTGGCCCGCCAGTGCGCCCGTAACCTTCTTCGTGTCTGCGTCTGATTGGAACTGTCATGTTACCTACCTGACAGAACAAGTGATCTCAAGCCTGTTTGCGCTTGCATGCTGCCATTGCACAGTCTAGGGTTTTACCATACAATCGTGCCTACTTGATGTTGCCAGCAATTCTTACCGTCTACTTGTCCTCCTTGCTACAATACAATACTGCTGGTTAACTGCAACTGCTCTCCACATTCACGATACAACATTTGCGTAATCTACGGTTACAATACACTACCGACTTTGCTCTGTCTACTTTACCACTGGGCTGAAATCGCCGTTGTTGATCAAACGAAATCCAACGACTCCGCCTCATCCCACTTGATCGACCGGTTGGGCAAGAAATCGACTGCGAATGACCGATGCGTCTCCGCACATTCTGTCGATAAAACAGGTAATCATTAGAAGCAATCAAAAGTGAGAATAGACACGGATACACTTTTCGTTGTTTTAAGTTACGAATTTCCTGATATCTTGTAGCACCTAGCTGATGTGAATGCCTTTTACAAAATTTGGTCCTTTTGTTCAGCTCATCTAGAACAAGAACAGTGTGAAAAGGAAGCAACGTGTCAGCTACTACAAGGAAGTTGTTCTATCCACAGCGAGTCGAAAGACAAACCAACATCCCCATTTCGCCGTCCCAGTATTACGCTTTAGAGATGTCAGTGTGTGGTCAGAAACAGCAGAGATGACAAAAACTGCTGGAGTCCATATTTCGTTGCCCACAACTCAGCCGTCACTGAAGTGGCACATGAAGTTATCAAGGGAATAAAACAAGTAAAACCATTATTACCACTTTCATTTATACTTACTCCAAAGTTATGCAATAATACTCAGTCAAATCAAAAGTCCAGGTTTGTCTCAGCTTCGATTCAACAAACGGAAATAAGTCAGGAACTAACTTAGAAAACATAATCGTTTTCTCCGAGCCGTCTCACTCATTTGATCAGTAAAGTAACAAGCAGAGATCTTGGATATTCTACTCACACCTAAAACAGAAGAAAATATTTGGTGCTCCGTAGATGGAAACCCAATAATGACGGCGTTGTACTTCAGTCCCATGAGCTTCACATCAATATCTGAAAAGCAGACTCCAGTTAAAAAACTGTCGCCAGGTTTGAGCCACTCGCACTGATCACACGAATAGGTCTTCATCGATGTTTTGTGATTAAAACATCACCTCGATGAAAGCATCAAATTGAACGCAAAGCAACCGAGGCGGGAGAGATCGGCAGCAACGGTGTCGAGAAAGGATGTCTTTTTTCAACTGTTCGCATAGGCGTACCAATCTGCTGTACTCGGCAACCGAGCGACTCAAATTAACAAGTGAAACGGCCAACCACCCAATAGAATTTATTACACTGGGAGTATACAAAAAAAGAACGTTGATATTAATGAAGCAATGTAGTCTAACATATTTTCCACCTACGAGTTTTACTTGCTGTTATGGACAAGTATACTTGAGCGTAGCAGATAAAATGTAGCACAAAAGAATAAATCAACACATTCCGAAGTAGTTAGCGAATAGTACGTACTAGTCGAGTAAGCTCATCAACAAACATCCCCGTCGACAATTAAACATGTACTGGAGACTGTCCATTGTGTGAATGATAGTGATCGATAGTTCTAACCAGATGGAATGGTAACAATCAGGTACACGGAAATGCTTTTGAGTTCTAAACATCAGCTGAAGCCCTCTGTTTGGAAGCTCGTTTTGCATGGAATTTGGTACAGTAGTGATGCACGTCTAACGGCTGAAAAATAAATTCATTTCCAAAAACACCTGTTTTTTAATACAACTTTCTCTTTACTATTATAATCGACAAAAATTAAATAACGCGGTATCTTCAAAAACAAATAAACACCTGTTATAAGAAGTCAGTCAGATAGCACAGATTCCTGTTACGTCTTACCTGGTCACATGGGCATAGCACTGTCCGGGGTTAGCATACAGCTTTGAAATGCAAACGCGGCCCATACTGTCAATCACTGATTTAACGTCAGATTTAGCTGGGTCAACTCACTAAAAAGCAGATGTGCAGTCGCAATTTATTACAAAATGTGCAGTGGGACAAAGGAAACAAACAAGTGACCATCGGAGTTGAAGGAAAGTGTAGATTCTTGATGCTGAGGAGAACGAAAATTTAATTCCAGATTTGTTGGAACGAATAAAAGATATCTGCATGGTAAAATCTGAGAACCGTGTATAAAGAAGAGAAACAACGCGCTTAACAAAGTCCTCAAACGAAAATGATTTCCATGAAAAATGGAACGCGATAACGGAGACTACTACAACGCCTCATCGAAAGCACGAAAATACAGCTAGCGAAACGTTGAAGCTCAAAGATGAAATGGAGGTAACGTCTTGAACGAGAAATGGAACAACTCATCAAACATAAAACTTTTGTTACAAAAACAGAGCAGGTGGTAGTATGCAGGCGGATGATTTGATAATATGACCGGTTCCACAGTCTCCGTAGTTAGTTGCTGGTCATTCACAAATTCACTGAGGCTGAACCTCTTCCTTGCATCACAACACTGCACTGTCATGAGTTGTCTACAACTGGTACTAGTTTCGGACGGTACATTGTTTTTATCAATGCATTACTTGTAAACACAACCAGGATGTTGATAATTTTTGTACTGAATACGAGAAATTTCCGTGAAGAGCCGACTTTGGCACAATTCGAAGAGAGAGGAAAGCAAGGTAGTGACAGATATGTGCGCATCTGCCGAGTTAGGAAGCGCTCTGTATGAAGATCTCACAGACACGTAAAAATGCTCAGCGAAGATGAGAATCACACACAGATCGGACAAAGGAAGGCACTAAGTAACTATCGGCTGAACACATCCACAGTTTGCACAGAAGATTCTCTGGGCGTCTGGTAGCTGAATCATCTGGGACGTACCAGTGACTGAATGTGTACACTCACAGCGAGCTTGACGGTGCTCGACTTCAGAACGCAGAAGTTTGTGAGTCCCATCGCAGTAGGGTGGTTTTGAGGTGTACTTGCACTGGCATATAGCATGAACTATTGGTTTGGACTGCTCCGAGTTAGCTGACGGAACGGTCCATCGTAGTGGCTTGAACTGGGTCGGTTTATGAGAACCTGCAGTCGAGAGAAAAAAGATCCTTATAAACTGTGGACACTAAGAACCAACAAGATCGGCTAAATAACATTGTTGCCAGCGGCAAATTTGTTTTCATTGTTCGGAGACAGCGGTGGACGCACAGAGTTTGAAATAATCATTAACGGAAATAAGTCAACGTTTAGCGGTGATGTTTAACGGGCGTACAATTCTGCCAAGAAGACCTAATTTGCGGAAAGAAGAAAAGATGGGACTCGTGAGTGAAAACATAAACAGTTTACACTTCAAAAATGAACAGCCGAGCTGCGGTGAACAGTGAGAAAGCATACATGATATCGCTTTGTTATGGTTTCCATTTCACTGTACTTACTCAGTTAGACAACATTCAAACTATTGAACCGGATCAGAACCACCAAAATATATTGATGACTGCCTTCGGTTATCATTTACTATGTCATCGACTAGCCATCACGTATATTAAGGCAGTGGGGTCGGGGCTGGGCAATGAGTCAACAGCGTAGTAAACACTGGATTGACATTCTCCGCACATAGGTGGGCAGACTTGAATGAAGCTTATGGTCAGACGCCTGTGTTCTAACTTCCTAAGTGAGTGCCCAGTGATGTCATCCGATAATATTATGGGAACGGAAATCGGAGCAGACAAGTAAACACGCAAGACCAGCATAATCTAAAAGTAAATTGATACATTTGAAACGCAATGGGGAATAAGCAAAGAAGGACGTGAATGATAGACTGGTGAATGATGACCAGAGAAAAGCGAACTGAGAACACAAAAACACTATCAAAACGAGCTTTATATGAATTCGGAAAAGACATGGGTGAGGGTTAGGCTAAACTGGACGGGACATTGAACATAAAAAACGTGTGGGAAGAATTCTACAGATGGTAAAAAACAACCCTTCGAAGTGACTAATGTTGTTGAGGTCATTGTTCTACCGACGTCGTTCAAGGTAGACTACTCGGTGTACAGCAGAAACCAGCTGTTAAAGATGACCTCAACATCAGAATGAATAAACAAGCTTTTTGACAACTTTTCTGAGGTTATGGATGCGTAAACTGTTTTGATAGGCGGTATCATTTCAGCTTTTACTAACCATTTCTAAAATTGTCCTTACTGACCAATTCCAAACTCGAGTGAAAATCAGTAGAACGGTCTCAAGACAAACACCATCAAAAACAACATAGTCTATTGATTACGTTTTCGACGATGTCCTGTTAACTTGCACCGATAACGCTCACCGCAGCTGCCCATGTGTAAGAATGACTTTGGCCATAAAACGTTAACATGCATTGTTACAAATTACTGCCATCTATCGCATTTACACGGTTCGGTGGATCGTTATCCACCTCCTGTTCCTTGATGATGCATTCACGGTTTATTTATTTCTGTCTAAGCCCCTCATGCACCCACTCGTCCCGTGTACACAGGTGTATACTTAATCATAAGTACTGGTTCGTATTTCTTTGTCTGACGGTCGACCTACCAAGCTCACTTTCATTCCATCGACTCACGCTGTGCCCATGCGACGCCGGTAGGTTACGATGGACGTTTTCCGCTGAGCCTTACCTTTCTACTCGTACAGAAACCTGGTCCATGTGATGAATTGCTGTTTCATACTACAATCAATTGTCATTATGACGCCCTAATGCTACACACCAAAATTAGGTGATAGATGAAAAAAAACCACATACATTTTTGTCGAAATGATTGAGCAGCAGTCAACAGGAAGACGATTAATGCCTTACGCCGTGGTTGTCCGGCTCAAAGAAGACCTATCAGACGGTTACAGAAGGTCACATTGCTGTGTATATTTTTTTTACACTTTATCCATCCTGCCCTCAAACTTACTTCAGTGGATCCCCGAAAAGGCGCATGACAGAAGTGTAAAATCCACTCGCGCAAGGTCCAGATAATCTATTGCAAGGTGTACCGTATCCGCGGATCGCAATGTGTCCCCAAAGTACACATTACTTGTGTATATAACAACACAAACTATAGTTTTACTCAGTCTTCAATGAAAATGTATAGAATATGATTTCTGCTCCGGAATAACCAGTTCACATATAATATAACAACAGGAGAACGGTGAGTAACTGTGTCGGAGGTCTCGGTGTGGCTACGCATAAATTCCAGTAGAAAAAATTATTTCTGGTTATTCATACTTCAAGTAAATTAACTATACTGATCGAACTATCAACAGAAGTAACAGATGCAACGTTCTCGAGGCCAATAATTCGTAATGTCTGGACGCAGGCCGCACATGAAACGGTTGCATCCTGTTGGCCAGGGTATGCGAATGGAATGCAAACACCAACATGTATAGACAGAAACGCTTGAAGAATGCTGAAACGCTAGTGCGGATTTATCTGTGTGTAACGAAACAATAAATTGTTTCGGTCACCGATTCGAGTCCATCCGAAAAGCAGAGTTGATAAAGTCGAGTCCTTCCCAAAGAAATTCCAACTAAACCCGTTAGATGGGCACCCAAGTGCACGTATAACATTCCTTGCCCCAGTCGACAGACAAGAAACGAATACATGTTCATCCCACTGGGTTCACTAGACACAGCAGCAAACAGATAACATCATGACAATGCAACTTACCATGGCGTTGTTAATCGAACACATCTGCTCATCGTTTTATGTTTGTCCACAGTTCGTGTTGACTCTCCAGCCACTCTGATTAGTCAGCATAATATGGCACTGAACGGGTTGTAATAAACGTCCATCTGTGTGCATACTTGACATCAACTTATCTGTCTGTCATTGTGTATGTAAGGCGGTGCCCAGTGTGTGTTACAGACAGTTTGTTATGGTAGAGTGTTTACCTGCGAACATCACCATGCACATGTTCGAACTCATGAGCGACAGCAATATGCTAGTGTGATGATGGTGGGAGAAGGGGTGGATAATAACCGCTTGAGACGCAAAACTGAGTTCAGACCAGTTTGCTAAAATCCATCGATGGTTTATGAAACCGAACAAGGTGGCTGAGTCCAGTGTTTATCTTCAGTTCGTTAACTATCAGGCGCATACTGTGAATTTCTACATCCTACAGATGTATGTTTCAGTTGTCGTGTTATCCATGTGTTCTGTTATCCGGTTGTATTTGTCTCGTCGCTAACTTTGCGTTCCGCAAAACGAACCAAATTCCGATAACCGATTGATCACTAACATTATCTGGATGACAAAGCTAACGGAGATTATGAAATTGGAGTTGACTGGACAAAATTGTTCTTGTTTGAGTTTGCAGGATACGTGCGATGAGCTCAAGCTCCACTCACCCGAGAAGCGGAAATCAGTAATTAAAGCATTAATGTGTGTAAGGCATGGGTTCTTTGAAACCGGTCCTTTGAACAGAAGACGGTGATTGTCAAGCCTACAACGGGTAATCATGGGATTTATGGATACGAATGTATGATAACCGGTGTGGTCGAATTCTCCGGTATGCATCCACAAATTAACCCAACGTTTTTGTACAAACCAGCGGTCGAATCAGTGGGTTCAGAATCGTCCAGCAAACCACCCATCCAAGCTTTTGCCACGCAGTTGCTCTGAAAGGGAATTTCTACAATTGCGCAACGGTTGCAGGCAACAATTGCTCGAAAACCTAAGTTGATGTTATGCTTATTGAGGTGCTATCTAGCTTCATGGTAGCTTGAATAAAAAACAGCAGGTTTACTGGACCCAGGAAAACACAAGCATACTAAAAAAATGTCACACTGCCTAAATTCAAGAGTTCATACTTGGTTTGGAATGCATGATACTACGATGTTGTGATCTCACTTGCTCAACGGCATGACAAATGGTGGTTTTGTCATTGAAATTTCTTTCGAATCTCATTGTTACTATCATCAGGCCTTTGATCCTGAAAGACAAAGACCTATTTGGTTTCAGTATGATAGTGCTCCAGCGCACCATGTAGAATCCATTGGATCCTGGTTAGATCAAATCGGTTAAGGTGGATCATTCGGGTGGCACTTTAAATCACTCGATTTAACGGTAACAGCATCTTTTCGGCAGACTAAACTCAAGTCTGTGGTTTGCTGCAGATGGAATTTCATCCATAAACTGAAGAGGATTGCAACAGTCATTCAGAATACACATAGAAACATCAGAAACGCCCACAAATGCCCAAAAAGAGAGACGTAATTATGAGCAGTTGTTTTGACACAGCTGCATTTTTATGAACGCAAAAACTTCTCTTTAAGGACAAAAGAATGTAAGTTACTGAGTTTTTAAGTTATCCCGTTGAAGCCAGTGCGGCAAAGTGAGTGAAAGATAATGGGACCCAACTTGGTCAAAGTAGCTTGAAGTCAGATTGTTAAACAATTTGACACAGTTAACATTCCGTTTTAAGACAAGCGAAAAATGAGACGCTCAGCATACCCAGATTTCAGTTTGTTTGAACTACGCACATGGTGGTCCCTTCCAAACAATGCTTGGTACATATTACATCAGAAGAGAGTGATAACGCGTGAAATTCCCTGTTATTACGCTATCCCAATCCATGATTCCTGTGGTATGCTGAGGTTATCGCAATCAATCAGCTGAAGCCAGTCCTGTGTGTTCAGAAACAATTGTTTGTGAACTCGACCCTGCTCTAAACTTAGTGGCCCTTCCTAACCCATCAATCGATTATCCATCCCACCCACCTCTAACTGTTCAGTATAAGAAAACACCGTTTCGTGTTATTGTAAATTTGGTACTGAAGGGTCAATACGAAATGCTTGCATCTACCAGTTTTTGTGTTCTGACGATTTCGTTCTTCACAATCGACTGAATCAACATACGGGCTTCTGTGACTATTGATGATTAAAGATTTCCCCTGAATCTAAACAATGGGTTGCAACAGACCAGTCAGTGTAACTTCAAGTGATGAACAACTGCAAAAGCTCCCCAAACTTGTCACACGTTGCTGTATATCCTGCATGCACACAACAACTCTTTCTGATACACGATCAGACAGAACAAACAAAAATCACCTGTACTTCAAAGGCTAGTCGGTAGTTTCTTTCCACGTCGAGTATCCATTTTCTTCCAATGATCCTTAGTACATGCATCGTTTCATCTCTCACAAATCCTCTTAAGATTTACACATTTTGATCCGATTACGCATACACATACACAAGTAAGGGTATATATTGATAAGCACACTTTCTCGAGGGTCCCGAGCTTATAGTTATTCATTTTTGTGCGTTTTCTGTGCATTGAATTGTAGCGGATGAAGATTAGTAGAAGTAATAGTCCATTTCAGAGTATTTCGGGGAATTTCAATGGACCTTGTAACCCTCCCTCAAAGAGCGAGACAGACAGGATCCGTTGGAATGAATGCAATAGAAACTCTGAACTGTGATTAGTCAACTGATTCCATTTTTGTCATTTCTCTTCATGTCTACTCTTAAGTATAGATAGAGTACAATAAAAATTCGTGTAATTTATAAAGCAGAGTTCAGTCTTAAACGTGTAAGCATTTCAGAGATAATTGCACGGAATATGCTTTTCAAAAAAACTCACAATAGTGTATGTTGCGTGATTTATATGCGATTCGCGAAAGTCGTTAACGCGAAGGAGTTATTTCGAGGTCAATTGATTGTGAGTTTAGAATTAACATCATCTGAAGGAAAATGAAAAATAAGTCTTGCTATGATGGTAAATATTTTTTGAAAAAGAAAGGAAAATAACAACTGCCGAACGCTAAAAAATTTTGTTAACAAACAGCCGATTAAACCACTCAAACAATCATGACCGAATTCATTTTTTGAAAATAAGTTACCACGAACATAAAAAACATGAGTATCCAGGACGTCCACTGACCAATGTAATTAGTCAAATCATAACGAACGTAAGATTAATAACTTCTGGAATAATTGTTCCTAATGATTTTCATGCAAACGGTCCCATGTTACATGGATTTAAGCGAAGACTGAAGTATTCACATGCGTTTCTGTATAGAGTACGTGTTTGTAATGGTGAATGGCGGGCACTCTGATTAGAGTTTTGTTTAAGTAGACTAGTCAATATTTCCGGTTTGCGGCAGGATGGCAACTTGCGGATTTCCCAGATATTGTCGTAATCTTTTCCGCTGTAGGGATACCGTAACACGCGGGTCCAGTTGAGTTACACGTGGATACCTAGGGATTTGGCTGCATCGGGAGTGATACATACGTCTCCATATCGTCCGTGGTTACCTTTTGCACGCTCAATAGCCAATGTATTCTATTCAACGAATCAGCGTCGCCGAAACACTGTTTTGAATTCATTAGTGTAAGATTCAGTAACTAAACCGACCAACTGCGTCATATACAATTCACCACATGATTGAGTGGACTAGCTGCTCGATAAGATTTTCCAAACGATTCACGATGCAATCTACCAACGCAACTGCCAAGCAATAAAACTGTGTTATTTATAAGTAGTGTAATAGACATGATAGGAAACACGAGGCCCGAATGCGAAAATTCAGACTTCGGCTGGATTCGAACCCATAGTAAAAACAGAAATTCTGTTTAGTCCAACCGCCGGTCCGTAGAAAAACGTTGGGTTAATTTGTGGATGCATACCGGAGAATTCGACCACACCGGTTATCATACATTCGTATCCATAAATCCCATGATTACCCGTTGTAGGCTTGACAATCACCGTCTTCTGTTCAAAGGACCGGTTTCAAAGAACCCATGCCTTACACACATTAATGCTTTAATTACTGATTTCCGCTTCTCGGGTGAGTGGAGCTTGAGCTCATCGCACGTATCCTGCAAACTCAAACAAGAACAATTTTGTCCAGTCAACTCCAATTTCATAATCTCCGTTAGCTTTGTCATCCAGATAATGTTAGTGATCAATCGGTTATCGGAATTTGGTTCGTTTTGCGGAACGCAAAGTTAGCGACGAGACAAATACAACCGGATAACAGAACACATGGATAACACGACAACTGAAACATACATCTGTAGGATGTAGAAATTCACAGTATGCGCCTGATAGTTAACGAACTGAAGATAAACACTGGACTCAGCCACCTTGTTCGGTTTCATAAACCATCGATGGATTTTAGCAAACTGGTCTGAACTCAGTTTTGCGTCTCAAGCGGTTATTATCCACCCCTTCTCCCACCATCATCACACTAGCATATTGCTGTCGCTCATGAGTTCGAACATGTGCATGGTGATGTTCGCAGGTAAACACTCTACCATAACAAACTGTCTGTAACACACACTGGGCACCGCCTTACATACACAATGACAGACAGATAAGTTGATGTCAAGTATGCACACAGATGGACGTTTATTACAACCCGTTCAGTGCCATATTATGCTGACTAATCAGAGTGGCTGGAGAGTCAACACGAACTGTGGACAAACATAAAACGATGAGCAGATGTGTTCGATTAACAACGCCATGGTAAGTTGCATTGTCATGATGTTATCTGTTTGCTGCTGTGTCTAGTGAACCCAGTGGGATGAACATGTATTCGTTTCTTGTCTGTCGACTGGGGCAAGGAATGTTATACGTGCACTTGGGTGCCCATCTAACGGGTTTAGTTGGAATTTCTTTGGGAAGGACTCGACTTTATCAACTCTGCTTTTCGGATGGACTCGAATCGGTGACCGAAACAATTTATTGTTTCGTTACACACAGATAAATCCGCACTAGCGTTTCAGCATTCTTCAAGCGTTTCTGTCTATACATGTTGGTGTTTGCATTCCATTCGCATACCCTGGCCAACAGGATGCAACCGTTTCATGTGCGGCCTGCGTCCAGACATTACGAATTATTGGCCTCGAGAACGTTGCATCTGTTACTTCTGTTGATAGTTCGATCAGTATAGTTAATTTACTTGAAGTATGAATAACCAGAAATAATTTTTTCTACTGGAATTTATGCGTAGCCACACCGAGACCTCCGACACAGTTACTCACCGTTCTCCTGTTGTTATATTATATGTGAACTGGTTATTCCGGAGCAGAAATCATATTCTATACATTTTCATTGAAGACTGAGTAAAACTATAGTTTGTGTTGTTATATACACAAGTAATGTGTACTTTGGGGACACATTGCGATCCGCGGATACGGTACACCTTGCAATAGATTATCTGGACCTTGCGCGAGTGGATTTTACACTTCTGTCATGCGCCTTTTCGGGGATCCACTGAAGTAAGTTTGAGGGCAGGATGGATAAAGTGTAAAAAAAATATACACAGCAATGTGACCTTCTGTAACCGTCTGATAGGTCTTCTTTGAGCCGGACAACCACGGCGTAAGGCATTAATCGTCTTCCTGTTGACTGCTGCTCAATCATTTCGACAAAAATGTTATACGAATCGTTACTCCGACACTTAAAGTACTGATTGTTCTGCCAGAGTTATCGAATGGAACTGGTTGTCTTAAACCATAAACGTTGATCCATAATGATGTGCCATAACAGCCAGTCGATCCAACTCTTAGCGGTCGAGAACAGTTTACTCACACCGATGAGGACGGGATATTCATACAAGAGACGAGTAACAGAACTTCCACCTAAGTAAACTCAAGAATGAAAAACGAACCGTTTCTGCTAGGGAATTCCCAGTCAACAGTGTGGTCAGCACTTGAAAGGTCACATGGAAACAGGTAATCAAGTGGATCTATTAAAATCCTTGATTATGGTAAAAATCCGAAATACACAGGGGAAGGTATCGATTAACCGACCCATGTGGGGAGAATGCGATAGAAGTGCAAATTATGGGACGAAACGTATCTGTCTGTCAGACCCAAGCTGTTTTACCAAGAACTTACGATAAACTGGCAGTGACGGTAATATCTACGGTCGTTTACCACCACTAGGTTGATCATTTGCCTATGACCAACCGTATTAGCTCGCTATCGGGTGTCATATTGTTTCTGAGCAGTTAGGCGACGTGTTCACCTGATTTTGTCTGCTACATGTTGCAGCGGATGGAACTGAAGGATTTGAGCAAAGCGTATCAGTTCACTGCACATAATTGTTTTATGTCACCATCACGCGACACGACATTAATCAACCATTGGAGTGTTTACAAGTGTACAGTCAGTATGCTTATCATATCTGTGAATGAGTGGCTAAAACACAGGTAAGGGTCGCCCGATACAACCCTTACAAGAGAACGGTTCGAAACTAGGACAAAGCCAATCGTGAAAGCACTAACAGCGAAAAACGTTAGAACACGACTATTTTTCGTGTCCCTGTAGTGGTAGCTAATTTGAACTGACAACCAGAGGTTAACCGTGTCTCCATCCAAATTAAACGGCTAAGTTATCAAGTAACGCACTGACCATACTGAGCACTAGTTAAAACGGACGCTCACGAAGTCGGCTCAATGACTGGGGAAGAGGAACGGCTCACACACGTTTCCATGTCGGAATGAGTACAACCGATGGAAAAAAAATTCTATGATGTGTTAGTTTACATTCCGTTGTTACGGATGGACAGAGACGTGGTGAACAAACTGTTTTAGATCTACTGCAAAATACCTCATCAGTCCTGTGCAGTCGCTGTGACTTGTGACGTGGTCGCCAATCACACGTGGTGTTTTTGACGGTTCTTGATTGTCGATGCTTACTATTCGCTTAAGCCTTCTATTCTCCCACCCCTGTTGCGAGCAAATAGCGTTATGGAAATGGTGACGGCGTCCTCACCAATGGTATATCAGCCATTGAAGTTACATGTCAAGTTTATAAGCTTACAAACACGGAACACTATTAAAGAAAATCGCCATGACCGTGATACGTATAGCGTCTAGGTCGTATCTTTAGCTCTCAATGGAACCAGTTAAAATTCGTCCATATTTGCCTGCTTAGTAGAGTTTTAATCAATAAACAAACGGAACTTGTGTTGGTAACCTTTTAATTCAGTCATAAAAATTGTATTTTAACGCCTGTGAACAGCCTGGAAGTAGATCAGAAATGCATCTAGCATCCATGGTTCCGTATCGCGGACATGGGTTACTCAACTGAGAACACTGTTATTTCACCTAAAGTAATGGTGACTCTATTGGACAGCCTAGAAATCGGAAGCAACTAAAACAACGAAAAACGATGAGGTTGGCAGTTAAACAAGAGTATCTAGTACAATCTAGACAAAAATATTGATCGGGGAAGTCAGTAACAGTTTTGCATAATGTTTCTCTCGAACATATTTCGCTGCACCTCATCAGGTACATATTGCAGTCTGTCGGTTTATACAGCAAAGTTCAATGAACGTTGTGAAACCAAACAAAATTAACAACCAAACACAGGCGTACATCAATGCGCATAAGCTATCACGGCAATCCGAAACTGAAGAACAGAGGGGTGGCTTTCATTTGTTAATCACTACCGTTTCTGCAAATCAGAAGAAACTTCAGTCTTTTGTCCTGTGTGGTATCTGAAAAGCTTTCTTCATGTTTTATCGAGAGTGACATGTCAACAAGTGTCATGCGATCGATGACGTCAGTTATTTGTGAATTCTCATATTCTCGTCTGAATCTGACAACGTGTGTTTTGAGGACTTAAACTAAGATGTGTTCGTTGACTAGACTGCGTAATTACCGCTCTTTTCTGTCTATGAGAGCGGCTCTCAACAAGTGTAACGGAGAGGCGCCTAATAAAGCGCAATCTACATTGTCCAAATCGCTGGTTGCCATGCCACGAGCGCGCGTTTATGAATCAGAATTCCAATCCACAAAACTTCCCGGTTTCCGCTCACGCGTCATGTGCACATCTACCCGGTTTCATGTGTGTGATCAGCGCCTTCTATCCGGGAGTATTCCGCCTGCCAATCTTCGTCCGCTAGTCCGATTTCGTTGAGCGATAGTTCGTTCGATTGCTCGTGTTGTCCTCCATCTATCTACCGTGGGCTTTGACCGTACTCCATGACCATGTTGAGATATTTATCTGAATGTTGGAAGAATCGCTTTTGGACGAATCTACCTCCGCGTTGAGGTGTACCGCTGAGTGTTAGAATATTTGCACCTCCAGTTTGATAATCCACCACACAACGACGTCTCTTTGAACACTGTTTCCCTGGAAAAGATTCAACTTATACGGTAAAATAAGTTTCTCATTAGATTACACTTGTGCTGGATCGGCACAAAACTGTGAAGGTTCAGGTACCGCCTCGTCTAAATGTGTTTCTGACAGATGGGCTGCAGTACGGAGCTGCTGTTTCGACGTCTCATGGGAATATCCAAAAACACCAGGGTCTTACCACACTCGCGCTCAATGGAAAGGATGATTCTGGAATTCAGCTTGTTCGCTAACGCAAGCATGGTTGTTGCCATCTCATTGGTGTCGATGGACAGCAGGATATCATTTACACAAAGTCGGTAGAAATCAGACTCTACGCATCTGCGTTCTGCTCCAGGTGAGTGACGAAAATATCAGTTAGTAGTGAACTGAATGGAGTGATCATGATAACATCACCAATTTGTGCAACGCCAGATCCTTGGAAGTAGACCTTTACGTTCGTTGTGTATAGATACAGAAGTTGTTCTAACTCAGAAAGTTTGACTGAAGTGAGTTGATATATTGACAAATTATATCAACCTTCTTTACCAGAGAAACACTTGTAAATAAAGGAGTTTTGCCCAAACTGACCATATGTCTGTTGCTACAGTCCAAATCATCGAGTAGGTCGATTGGTTCAAAACTATCAGTTTTTCAAACTACGGATTGTTTTTACAGGCTAAACAAATTGGTCCGACCACTGGACCAACTTGTGTTGTGGTGAAATGAACATGGATACTATTGGCTTCTGATATACAGCAACCTTATGGAGTTTAAATAAGTCATTCAGTCGAGCAGTATGTGACGTTTTAGGTGTAACTGAATTTGCAGTAGACCAATGAAGTGACCTTTCAGTAATGCTTGTACTTCTTTGTCAACGCGTCATTTAAGCTCGACAGCATTGTCCGTGAAGTTATTCAGACGGAAGTAGCTTGCCAACAAATTCATGTTAGGTCAACAAGAGTCCAATAGAAACAGAAAGGTGATTGGGTGAACGATGAAAAAAAAACTGCCTGTCGTGTAAAATAAAAACAAGTACAACCGGACAACAGTATCTCTAAAATCTACTGCAAATGGTTTTGTAAGGAGAAGAAGAGGGAGGAAAAGAGAAGACTGATACAGTTTTTGAAAAAAGACAAATCGATAAGATATATTCGTATGCGAAAGATACAAGCAAAGGTGAATAGCATCCAGCAAATAACGATCAAAATCTCTGATAACTTATCTTTGATCAACAAATGTTGCTGTACTAAGAAATCATAACCGTGGCACTATTAACTGAGGTTAACATAGTGAATACAGTCACTTCTGAAGAAGATCGGACAATCAGAGCGTTACTTGTAGGCAAACGTAACCGAGTGCCCAGAAGTGGTAATTTTATCACGACTTATATAATGTGAGATCAGTGGCGTAGCAGTTGGCATGGATGCTTCAGAAACGAAGCAACCGTTTCAGTCTGGAAACGCATCCAACTATAAAAGGTGCGGTCAGATGTAGGTGGTGTACAACCACAAAAATCAGTATTGCCCTGGAAACTATTGTCACTGTTGGCAGTAGCACGTGAGTTTGTGGATGCGGATGCCAAAGTAAAATCATGAAATGGATCCAGTTAATTAAAAAAAGGATGCAAAAAAGGATAACGCGTGGAACAAAAAGAATAAGAGGAGAAAGATATCTTGCCAACTGTACATTGCACGCAATGTTTAAATTCTAGTCAGTTTTACAATTATTCGTAAACAAGGTTGAATAATAATAGCTACAGACGAACATGACAACGAGCACAACAGGACCGACAACGATTACGGCTTGCATACGTATTTTTCAACGTCACCGGTCAATGACGCTCAAGGTCTTTTAAACCCCAGTCAGGTAGGGCTAACAATGACCAAACTTCATATCTAACCCCTACCGTACTATTTCATCCAACCACAACACGGGGAGCGATGAAAATTCGCAACACATAAGTCTATGAATCACCCGGATCGATGAATTGAAACGGTCTTCCGTAAACGAAATCGGTGTTCTAAACATGTCTTTGTTGTTGTTGCATAGACGGCACTGCCACCAGACAAACTATGCTAACAAGCAAAACATAGATTGCGCGAACGGCTAACACAGTTAGATTGTTATAGCTGCAACGTCCGTTCACACTACGTGTTTTCGGTTGAAAGAAAGGATATACAGGAGAGTCTTTGGATTGGATTAGTACATTTTGGTTGTTTGCTCATAGGTCAATCATCAACATCGCATACGCACAGGTTATTCAAAACCAGGAAAGTATTCATTTTGTTGTGTGGAAATTTGAGTAATAGTACATAGCCACAAAGTACGTGCATCAGCCATGCCAAATTAGTTTCTCGAAGTTGCTCAATTGTCCTCATGGAATAAATAGTGTTATGGAATTATCATGAAGTGACCACACATAGGTAACAAGAAATTCGGTTCACTTAGGGAACTGGAAGCAGTGAGGGCTTACTAATGTTTTTGCTTACGTTCCAACTGTAAGTGATTAGGCATCGTGTGCTATTTGAAAAAAACAAGGATTAGCATTAGATCGCATTTGGTAATCTGGGGTCATCAAATCAATACGGCGTACTCGTCAATTTCGCTAAATTCCTATTGGCTCGCCAGTACCAAATAACCAATAACACGGGAACCTTTCAATTTAACGTCTACAGTACTTCGGGGGGTATGAACAAAGAAACCAACAATAACAAAAACGTCCAATCGTGTGATCTGAATGACACTCACCACAACTTAGGACGAGCCAATACGAAATGCTAGCATCTAGCAGTGTTCGTCTTCTAACTGTTATGTTAAAATTATTGAAGGGATATAACTGTTTTAAATTTCGCTAATGCTGATTCAGACGATCGGGTTAACGAAGTTATCGTCCAAATACTGTCAGAAACAGGCGATCAAAATGATCAAAATTTATACGGTACTGTTAACAAAGTGACAACAGAAGTGTTCTCTCATCTTGAATGTGAACTAACCAAATACTCAAATCATTTGACAGAAAAAGACGTTCAAAATGTAGCAACCAAAAAAGAGTTCGCAAACAACCACCAATCAACGGAAAATGGATATAGATGAAGATGAGAGCGTGTCAAACAATGCTAAGCATGAAAGTTTTAGTAGGTACACAATGATAGCTATATACAAAAGAAATCAGACTTTTTATACGCGCAGTCGTGGTACAAAATTCATCATGATTGTTCAATGCATATAACGGAAAGCAAATTTAGGATTGGCTTTCTACAAACAGACTAAACATGCCTCAACAAAGTCAACATTCGGCATTGCAGCAAACATGGAACGGAGACGTTATCAAACGAACTTCAACAAATCCAACATCTAGTGTATTTTGCAGTATGTTGTTTTGTGTTCCGCTATATAGACAGTGAGGGTTTGCTGCTTGATCGCTGTTTACGTTTACTGGGTAAGTAAGTTATATCGGGGACGGGTGATAGTTGCAATTCGTTCGCTCGGTGAAGAGAAACTATTGGGTACTGGCATAGATTTACTGTGTACTGTGTGTAAATAGGCAACGATACCTCCAAGCACAAAAATTCCTACACAAGCATCGGTGGGTATGTGGTCTACCATTTTCGGTGAATATCGACATTTTAGCGGACATTATATCCGTCCTGCATTAACGCATTCGATACGTGTTTTGTTGGTTTTCAAGCAATCGGTTATATGCCCAGGTGACTATTTCCATCCAGCCGATCATTCATTTCCTTTCTCAACGTCAAGTGCGTTGAGCTAGTTCGGTTTATCGTAGCTTGTAGTGGTTATATCGCAGTATCACTCAGATGAATGTGTCAAAGAAATTAGTTGCAAACGTTCGGTCGAACCTTAGATGAGATCAATGACGCAGTGACCAGCTAGAACAGGCACCAAATCTCAAACCTTAATCATGACAAGCACATGCATCACAGATAAGGTATAACGAGAGTAAAACTCGAATGAAGTGCTTCTGTTCAAAAGAGGCACGCTAGAAAGCTGAACGGCATACGAAAACTTCGAGTTATGTCTACTTTATACTAGCTAATTCCTCGACCAATTATCTACGAGCACAATGTTCCTCAAATCGTTTCAGGCGCTGTGATAACATGATCTTGTCTAATGTGAAGTCAACGGTTTAGCGTTTAAAGCGATTGTGCCATAAGAACACTACCAGGGGTTGTAACTACGTTTATGAAAAGAATATGCATTTTTTACCAGTTATTCTAACACGAACAAAACCGGTGCTTCTGTTGAAAGTATGTTAGCCAAACTGATTATTTGACAATGAAAGCTACTCTCAGGTATGAACGATGTACAACCAGTGATGGTAGAAGCTGAATTTTAAATGAAACTGCGATAACTCGTTGTGATCGTGATAAACCAGTTGAAAATGAAACAACTTTTAAGTAAGGTGAAACAAACGAAATGTGTTCAACAATAAAAAAACCAGGCACAACCATTGAAACCACTGCCGAAGGCAACCAATGAAAGTTGTACACTGTGTCAACAACAACAGATTGCACAACTTACCGTCACACCAAGGTTGCGTTTTGCTCAGTCCACAAACACACCACATATAGGTTGTGCCAGGTTTCAGATCGTTCAATCGTTTTGGTGTATACTGAAAAGTAATTGCAAGTAAACTATTCGGTTTGAAATTAGTGACAAGATAGACCGTCAGGCGATGAAGACGTTAGTTGGAATGTGTTTCAGATTGGCAGGAAATTCTTCATTATAAAGTACTCTGCAAGCTGTCGTTAAGGCTGTACACAGGCAACGTTACATTTCAGGTTCAGTATCTTCTGCACCACCAGAAAGTGACTCAGCTACAAAGATGAGGCGAATTAAGACAAATAAAATGTGAGCAACTGTAGGAATCAAAAGACGATAAGCTATAAGGCATTGGCAACAAATCGTCATGTGTGATTTTTGACAGTAAAGTTAAGCGTGAGCTGAGAGAGAACAAGATACAAATAACACCGGTAAAAACAATCGAATGAGTTTGCTTGAATGTCTATTACCATTGGAACAGAGGAGTGGTGTAACCTTGATACACATTGCTTGGTCTGCTGAGCTGCTAATCCGTTCATTTATCAATTGTGGCGAACTTTATAAAAAGGCCGGATTTCTATGATCACGAACTTGTTCTAGCCGATGAATTACACTAATTGTTGCTTACGGAGGTGGAGATTAATCACTGAGAAAAATTTATACGCCGACAGAGAATAACATGCCAACATGACAAAATATCACATCACTTATCATTCAACATAGGCCCGGGAGCAAACTGTCGCATAAGAGTGGCACAACACAGTAATCTATAAATTTAAACAAATGCTGTATAATAGAATCAGTAGTTTTACAGATTCAGGCACACCACTGGCTGCGAAACATACTGTCAGCTATAAAGCAGAACAATACACAGCACACTCAAAACTCCGTCCGTAGATGAAGCAGGCTGTGCTCTTATCACCTTGGTTATTGGTTGTTGCCGTATCGCAAGTCAACGGGCTGATCAAAAGTAGACCAAATTCGAGGTAGCCGTGATCGAACACTGCTAGTTTATATATAACGTTTGTGTAGAGAGATTACATCTCCCATCCTTACAGCAAGATACAATATAAACCTCGCCCCTGAACAGTTTGGCGATAGCTGAGGACGGGCTACTAATTGCACCATCTGCTGTTCTCAGACATAATGTCAACGTCCAGGAAGGACGATTGAGATGAAGCGTCTAGCACTCAACCGGTCAGCTATCAAAACTTAAAGTAGGATTAGAAACAATCAAATCTAGCAAAACGTATTATTTTACGGCGGGTGTAAAAACCAATCATGAAGTTTAAATAAGCTTTTTGCCTACTGGGGCGATTAGGTGTTTGGGTACTGTGGAAAGGGAGTTATAGTCATTAGTAGGGTCACTGGGTTGGAGGTCGAAAGTAGTTTAGTGGAAATAATGTCCAACCAACACGAACACAATCGTATGTATGACTCCTAGTCACAATGGCAACTGGAACTGTCTCCATGTGAACGGGCTGATATGCAACAATGTATGTCATTTGGCATCGAATAGATTGTGATGTGTAAACTGGAAACATAACTTATTGAAGCAGATGTTCAACAGTCGGGGAGTATGCGACTGAGACTCAAATAGCCTACTCTGTGCGAAGAAGTGAAACAACGCTATATTGCTTTTCCGCCTTCTAGCCTTGCTGAACGATGATCCGGTGCAGTAAAGCACACACTTGAGAATCGAAAACATTGAGATACTGTTAGTGATCACGATCTGAGAACGTCACTTTTCATGTTGATTCCATTAGTTTTCCAATGGCATATTGTCCAGACCACAACGTTTATCAATTGAATCACATTATTTGTCATCTTCATCGCACTGATATTTCTCGAAGTTGTCATATCTCTCTAGTCTGAATGACATAGAGGTTCCATCAAATACGTTTTACACTTCAGTAATCTAAGCAATTCTCAATTCGCATAAAACATTATGGTAGTTCAATTTCATCATTCTGACTGTCGATATAACTCAGACAAAGGTAAGGTTGAAGTGGACAAGCATTAATAAAATGACATTTTAGGCAGTAGAAAAATTGCCATCTACTGTGTGAGTTAGTGTTATTGAAACTTACAAGTACCGTCAGTGATTAAAGACACAGGACTCAGGTAGAGTGGTTATCGGCGTTTACATTTAAAAAGTGCGGACAACTATTTCATCCTTCACGTCAAAAATGGGGCGTGAGTAGAAATTAATTGGAAGGAGGCTTCCGAGTTGTACACCGCCGTGCGAAGAAATGACCCTAACCTCAAGTATAACAAATTCACGGGCCTAGTGACCAAGGTTATTCGTATGAATGAACCACCTCATGGACGAAGTCTTTGTGAAACCGCACGTTAATCTGGAACATCGCAGCACAGTCAGCTTTAGGATAAATAACACTGTTCTAATTTACAACTGTTTGTGTGTATCAGAAACGTGCTAGCTCGCGCGAGTTTCTTGCGAATTAGTCGGCCAGGAGAGAAGAGGCATGCGGCGCAATAGAATCTTTGGGTGCCAGAAAGTCGTGTTGGTAAGAAACAGATGACACACTAAACACAGGTTGACCCAAATATCCGAACAAAGTACGCTGTGAACTTCACTAAACATCAAGTGAACGATTCGATCATTTAAGCCCCCAGCAAGAATCACAAATGTGGTTTTAGGTGCTTGATGCGAAAGACTAAGAAGACTGAAAAATCAAACTTTGATTGCCTTTCGAACAGCGATCTGATGAGGGGTACGCGAACGCAACAAATGTCATTTCCAAACTGACCAGCCCTAAATGAACTTTTGATTTCTCAGTTGAGATCCAAACAAACAGAGGCTTTGCTTCTGTTTTTCGAGGCGATACTGACATCCAGTTAACCAGTTGTATGGTCATGCATCATGGTCTCTAGGAGATAGTCAAATGAGGCCGATATCGACTCGACCATAGAGCTAGAGTCTTGACTAAACGTGTGGACAGCGTAGATCCAACACAAGAATTTCTAGAGTATGAGCTAAATCAGCCTGCTGTTCTACAGTCCCCGCTGTGCGTAAACTGAAAGCCGCCAAGTTGAAAAAACGCATGAAATCAAGTGTAGTAGACTTTATACTGTTGAAAGAGGAGCAGCGTCGGGAAGAAGTCAAACAGTAGCTTCAATTGAATGAATCATGACAAACAGCATTCATGCTGTTGCGGAAAAAAAACAGAGAACGTTTGTGGAGGAAGGGAGAATTTGTGCGTGTGATGAATGAATGTGGTGAAAGAACATGCAGCAAACGGCATAAACGACAATCATAATTGATTATATTCAGTTCATGACTTAAATGCGAGTAAGCTACTAAACGATTGCCAGACTGAGATAGAAGATAGAGTTGGAAAACTTATTCCGAGCCTGTGATCACAGGGATCTCCTGCAAGGCAGGCGAGTGGAGCACATATTATCAAAGACGTTGGAAGTCAGTGACAAACATGCTTATTGGGATGAAATTCAGTTAATTAGGGTACTAAATGCAACATCAGTAAGAGACAGTAGTTCGTCAGACTTCCGACTATTAACCTGTCCGAAATGGGTGATCGTGATCAAGTAAGCTTAAGAAAAAACAATGGTCGATTGCGATGAAGTGACCACAAGAACTGCAAGCAAGCGAGTGGAGGTGGATAGGAAGCGGATGAACGGATGTGATCTGCTAGTAGGTGTGTACGAAAAGGATTAACAATAAGTATGTAGGTGGTACATGTGAAGTTTTTTCGTCCACTAAATGAGCGATGCTCTTAAACAACAACAAGGTATTGGTGAGACGGGTGATGTTTAATATTGAATCCTTATGACGGAAAAACAGTGAAAAAAATTGAATCGTGGTTCATAGAGAAAGATAGCCTCTAACAGAAGCATGATAGATTTCGATCCTGTTCTCTTTCCGATAGCGTATCTATTTACAGGTAAGTACGGTTCTTTGGAGACAACCCCTGATAATAGGGTTTAATATCAAAGCTTTCGTTCCTAGAAGTCGCGTCATGCACCCACTATCGTTTCCTGTTTCATGCAGATCAGGGCTATCCTCAGCTGTGATTTTCATTTAGTTCAACGATAGCCCGCGTATGCTGGAATTTCTCAAACCACAAACGGCTTTGCGAATGCTTACATGCTGCTGTGTACCGCATGTATCTGCTATGATCACTGGTCCCATTACAGCAAATCCAACTATACGAGTGGACAAATTAGTCGGAAACGTATAACTAACACAAAAACTGAGTTCTACAGCAAACGTCAAACCCGCAAGTTGAAATAAAAACTGGCAAAGTGAATGCAAATATGCTGTGTCAAAGCACTGGAACAAACTCCATGTCGTTCACCGATTTAATCATATTGCTAGAGCTGAACATTGATACATAAAGAGAAAGACTGTGTAATTGTCACTCAAACACAGACGCGAGTAGAAGATATTCTGCCCGGTTTGGCGAAAATGTGGACACCAACGCACACACACATTCTCGACAATTTTTAACAGTCCGGATATCCTAATCCTACGCATTGAAACTAAATGAAACCTACGATTCATTTAAAAGATTTTCACACACGCATGAATGCAGAATGGTGAGTGGGCGATAATTAAAGGAGTGCCACAATAGGCAAGCAAATTCCTAACCATGTGTCCTGAAAAGCGTAAAAAAAGGAAGTGCGCAGACTGAGTATGCAGTTCAATGATCGACAGCGCACATACATCAAACGAAGTCCCTCAAAACACGATATAGGAGAGTGGGCTCATAGACTGGATAGGTTGACCAGGAGTTCCTTGTAATTAAGACTAACGGAATGAGCAGTCTACAGGACTGAGTAAATAAGTGACGTTAAAGCATGCGACACGGGTGGACAGACGGCATTTAATCCTACACTTACTATTATAATGCCGAATCGGGACTTGTTTGTTCGTATAATGCGCGCGTTAGTTCGGTCTTACGAAAAACAAAAAAAGGTTAAGGGAATTTTGGGAGAGTCAATTCATAGGATGCATGGAAAAGCGTAGACTGTAGGAAGTTGAGAATGTCCATACGCAACCCAGTCTTGGTTGGACGGTTAAAAAGAAAACAAGAAATAGATAGATACTGTTAGTTTTAACATCATTATAGACAGTGATGTATCAGTGATTCTCACTGATGTTTAACTGCTACACAATCACGAGGGAGAAAAAAGCAAACCCTGTGTAAGAAAAGAGAAGAAAAAAGAAGGAACCGGGAAGCAACCTACCTACTAAAATCAGCTACGTCTCTATTCAAACATACAATATCAAGGTGTCTACATCTTACAAACAAACAACCCAGTTATACGTGGAAGTGGGGCGTCATTATCAAGACAGCTTGCTTACGAATTTCATTGTCCCACACCATTAAGTGCATTCATTTCACAGACAACTCGGCCGAAAAACAGCATTCACACTACTGAACTCGATTAACCGCCATCTCACCTAACGTCTCTAGCCATCGACTCTGTGAGTCGCGAGGCGCTCAGCCTGGGAAACGAACTCGATCAACCGCGACCAGGCCTCTGTTGCCGGAGGTGCGCCACACTGGTGAATACCGCCCTAGCCTTAGAGACATGCGCTTCCATTTCATTCTTACACCTGTGTCGCCGCTAATACAGCTTTCCAAGTATAGAAACCTGTCCTAACCTCCATGGCTTCATGACGTAACATTAAATCTACGTAAGCATGGTAATTTGCACTTTGAAGCTGCAAAGTGTATTCTGAAGTACTCAGGAGAGTGCAAAATAGCGTCTAGCATTGCTTGCGTTGTTTGGAAACTGTCAAACCCTGTCGTCAGCATAATCAAGATCAGGCAGTATTCCACCAGGTAGGAGGTCCACGCCGGCATCTTGTGAGTGTTGTAGACAGTCCTCCATTATTTCGTCCATGACGAAATTAAACAAAAATGGTGAAACAGGACAGCCTTGACGTACGCCCCTCACGGCGCTGAAACTGTCAGATAGTTCACCGTAAACCCTAACCTGAACTGAAGTATGGGAATAAAGCGCCCACAGCACGTTCACATATTTGGTCGGAACACCTTTGCGTTCCAGCGACTCTATTAATGTAGACCGATCAACCGAATCGAACGCACCTTTATAGTGGAAAAATACAGTGATTGTTGGTCGACGGCATATATGACGCTGTTCTAGAATTTGGCGAAGACCGAAAATTTGAACAATACATCCTCGCCCAGGGCGAAACCTTGCCAGTTCTTCCCTAATTTTTGCCTTCCGAGTTGCGGTGAGTCAACGAAGTATAATGGATGCCGGAAACCAAGTAATGACTGGAGTCGAACCAATTCATCTATGGTCTTTGCAAGAGCCCCGGACTGTATAACGGACTTTGATGGAAAATTGGCAATTGAATTTTAAGAGAATGAATAACAATCTTGTTGATTCAAAGGCAGGCTCAACGTCATTGATTATGAGCTGAAACACGTTTCTTTGATTCATCAGTGACATTCGGTTTGCTCTAGCGATAATACAAACAATCTCAACGAAGCTGATACACAAAACTACTACTGGAATGGTCTTCGAAAAGTGGATATGAGCTTCGGCTGACGTATAGTCAGTGGCTAAAAATGTTGAAATGGGCAGAATGACCATATTAAATGGCATTCATGGTACCGACGTTTTGGTTCGGAGGGTGAACATTTTCTGTTGCCCTTCATTTATTAAAATCGGTATATTACAGCTTTCAGTTCAATCTTGCGGAAAAACTGAGAGGCTTATTAGCCCACTTAATATACAAAAGTGTCAAAGTATATGGCTTGACGGCAGAACTGATGGCTTGATTATTTAGCAGCAATTCAATGTCAACGCAGTTGGTTGGGTGGGTAACTAGGTCCAAATGTGAAATTTATGAGCCTCCGGCGTGACTCCGTAGCTTAGCTGGTAGAGCATTTGCCGCGTTTGAGCATGTTTCTGTCGTTGGTTCGAATTCAGCCGGAGTCCAGATTTTCCGCAAATGGGCCTCTTCTGAATATAAAGAAGTCTGACTTTCGACTCTTTCCAGAAACATGCTCAATCGATAGATAAAAGTGATGAGGCAAAATGGCTGTAGCGTGTTTTACCAATCCTACGAAACATAACGACAGGGAAGGGTGGGTGTTGAGTCTATTTTACACATTTTTACATATAATCCATTCTGTACAAAAGCTTTTCAGATAAAAAAACAGCCCACCAATTCCTAACAGAATCTGTTCGTTTGATGTTCATGTGACATTGCTGAACAAGAACGATCAGGGGCAATTAGTATCCCCTGGGCTGTTCGGATTTGATGTAAAAAGGGCGCAACGTGCACGCACGTTCAACTGACCGTAAGTTTACGCACGTAAACTCGCTTCACGCTATCGCTCACCTACTTGATATTTTCTGAATATCACTCATTTTCAAACAAACGATTTTCGTACCAAACTACCATTCTACCCAACCGGACACAATATCTCAAGTAAGGCAAACAGTTTGACAAGGAGTGAACAAGGCAATTGATAAGAACTCGTCTTAAAAAGGGTAGTATTTTCACCGTAAAACGACAAATTCCCGTATAGGACTTTATCGGTCGGTTAGTGTTGGACAGAAGATACTGAATGTATATACACTTGTAGTAAATCCTTGTAGCTCGACCCGTTAACTGTGTAATTTAGAAAGACCAATACACTTCTTATGGTTGGATAGATAGTAGTTCTCAGATGTACTGAATCACGATCACCTTGAAATTTGGGAATATTCGTACGACTGTTGAACTGTAAGGCGCAATCGAAATTAGCAACTACACAAGAATTGAACTTGAATTGTGCAGCAGGGTGTACTGCCGCGTTGTTGGTTCTATTTTGGTTTTCGTTTGTGTAAGTGGCTTACTGGGTCTTTGGCTCATGCTCGTTCCACCAACTGTCTTCTTTTTCAGGACTATTGCTGAAACCTTTACTTCGGAAGAACAGTGTCTCTACGTTGACCAAAATATGTCCACGGGTATAACGAATTATCAAGTAAAAACTGTTGGCTTATATGTTACGGAATCGCCTACCCCTGAATCATTTAGACATACTGATCTAGCTGACCTCTCCGTTCAAAACCACTGTTGGTGAATTTATATCCCGCATTTCAATCGAGCACCAAATATGAGTCTTTGATGAGTATCAGGTGGAATGACCGGTATTCAGCTAAGACAACGTAATCAGTCATTGATAAGAAGCGAGCAACAAGGGCGAAACAAATTGTCTCATTCATGTTACATGAAAGGCTTTCAGCTAGCTGTGGTGGAAACGTATTCCATTTACAGCATATGCAAATCATAATAGACCATCTAGCACCAGACCCATCGGATATCGTCTTAGGATACAATATCGGGATGGGACAAGCAGTTTCAACGTCATATCTTTCGTTACTCATCACGTTCTTTGATCTACGCTGGACCAATCGGATTATAGCCTGTGGTATTGTATGCGTCATTGATATCAGCCAGCGACAGACTCAGATCTCATCAATACTGATGTGCATCCATAAATTCGTGTTCTTGTCTCATGAATGATAACTGCTTATTGCAACTAGTTCGAAATCTCCCTATTACTTACACGAGAGGTTTGAATCCAAGTACGATTCCTAGGGTCGTTCGAAGTCCCTCATTCCGGACATTACCGTTACGTACACGTAAAAGTGCAGGAAAGTGCAAGTGAGTGTCAGGCTTCTTCAAGGTTAGACCCGAAACAACTAACTAACGCGCATTGAGGATACCTGTTTCCGTCAAATGTGAAATAACAAGCTACGTTGGAAAAAGAGTAAATGGCGAAAGTTGACCGTAAAAACTGAAAATCGAACGGAAGAGAACGGATGATGAGAGATGGCCAATGGAACTGGTGTTCATTGTAGACATGACGCTTGTCAGTTTAAAGCAGAATGTTTGTCACAAACAAGTCATTCTCTCAGAAGAGATACACAATACTCAAGAGCACTTCTGAATGAAATGGTAGGACTTCCACTGAAACTCTCCCAGAGACAAGAAACCACTCCTTCAGGTTGACTCATCTCTTACGAGAAACCATTTCCAATCTTCAGCCGGAGGTCTGCAAAAATTGGGTCACCAGTCCAAGAAGAGTGAGCCAATACTCCGTGTCACTGTGTCTATTTATAAGCATCATTAACGAACGGACTAAATGAAGCTAGGTTCGGTCATGAGAAAACCCAAAACCCCTTTATCACAGGGAAGTCGATGAACAGTCAAGATTCAGTACTACCTCCCAATTCGGATGACGTATCAATGCTTGTAGATGATGTCAATGGACTAAGGTAGGGTATACCTAGTAGTATTGATATCCAGTCTAACAGACAAGAAAGTGAACAGTAAGAAATGAACAAATGTGAATGATATTCAGCAGGTAAAATTAGTAGATTTCTCTCCCACTCATAGATCAGTCAAGAATAAACACTGTAAGTCATCTAGTGGAGACTGTTATAAAGTGAGTTGAGTGAGAGAGACAAGGATTCCTGTTAAACTATTCAATAACTGGTGAGTGGATAATATGAATTGAAAATCACTACACATAAGTGATCACAGCTCTCATCTTCCCGTAGACCTCTCAGCTTATTAGAACTCATCAGTAGTGCGTATCTTTGTCCGTAGGAATGCAAGAACCGTGATTAATTGTGAGTGATTTCCATTTTATATTAACCAAAAGTCTCCCACTAATTATCATTAATCAAAATATTTCTCAACAAGCCAACAGTTTCTGCTAACATAACATGGAGAGAAATCCCAGCCAATGGGTCATCAATTGGAGTTGTGTCGGGGAAGAACTCAATTCCCCGAAAATACCGTTTTATTTGCCATCGCAGTGGCCTAACTCACTACCGACTGTAGTGACCTTCATAGTCGGCACGGTCATGTGCCACTTCACCCATCACGTGCGTTCTCAACCTTTATGCCAATATCTGGCGCCTCGCACACACGCACGTACTTTTAATTGGGACATCAAGGTAGTGTCTGGATCTTTGTCTGGCCCAATTCTGTCCTTGTTTTCTCATTGGTCACAAACCCTTTAAATGGGGTCTAGTTTGTGACCGTCCGGTCTTCGGATTGAGTGACATAAAGTAGCTCTGTCCGGAGGCCAGTCTTTTCTCTGTGTTCGTTCGTTAGCCTCAAGTGGTTGGGTTGGCCGGGAAGATTTGTATCAATCTTGCATATTACGTGGTCCGTCGTTCAGAACCGTTGAACGTCGTTCCGTTATCTACCGTTCCACTAACCGTCATTCCGTTGTCTGTTTTACGCGCTCGTAGGCCGCATATCAAGTTACAACAAGTTGACAAGACAGTTACTGCTTCTTCTGTCGAGATTATTGACAATCTGAGTTATTCAGAGGCGAATGTGGCTGAGCGTTCCCATATGACGATTCAGTCGTGCTAAATGTGAGGTCATGGGCAGAGTGGCCGACATGGTTGCCTCATGAAAACGTGGCAAACGAATGCACTACCGATGGGCCCTAACATGAACGAAACTCAAGTATGGTACTACTTTTAAAAGAGGCTGTCTGAAATGCCTATAGGAATGCGACAGTTGTGATCAACTGTGAGTAGTGCTCAATTACCATTTCAATGATTGTTAAGTTTAGTCGTCCAGCTGCATATTGCAGTTTCATTGAAGTAGAAGACGTGAGATGTCCGTGACATTGACCTGCGATGTAATTCTGTCACGACACATCTATTAAGTAACGATTACCCTTCATAATGATCATTGCCATCTATTCTTGCGTGTCCCCTCCTTTCCAGAGGGTCAGTATTAGACAACTTCGTACACCAAACACAGATAATGAATATAAATGAATGATCGTCGAAGTTTCAATCGAACTAGTATTAGCAATCCAAGCTTCAGGTAAAATAGTGATCAGAACAACTAATCGGACATTCTGGTGATAAGTGGTGTGGTACTAACGTAACACATGAGACAAAATGCTGACATTGAATGCATGATCAGAATCTAACGAACACAGGGTAACAATTGACAGTGTTTTCAACCGAGTGACATATGACCAAATTGGCTAAAAAGCCATGACAGATCAGATGAACTGAATATTTTAAAATTGCCCCCTTCCCCCTTTTACACGAACATCTCAACATAACCGGCTTCAGATGTGATCGAAAAAAACAAAAACGTTTTTGTACTTTGATTAAGCATTCTTTGAAAATGTCAACAAGAGTAGATTTGTTGTTGACGGTCGGGTCCAAAAATGAGACTAACTGTGTCCCACCATGATACATAAACACTCAAATTAGTTGACAACTAGAGAGGATTAGCGAGATGACAAGGATAACTTTTCACATTTGGAGAACGCAGAAGCTAGGAGGAACGATCAAAAGCCGCAGACCTGTTAAGACGTGACAGTAATGTTTGTCAAATAATACAGTGGTTATGTAAGCAGTAAATCCAGCCATTCATTTTTATGAGGAGATTTTCCAGATTAGCCAAGTCTATCTGCAATAATTATTTCCAGACAGCAAGAATCACAAGTTCTTTTGAAGCCTAATTTAGTTGGCCTGATTCATCTATTTAAATATTCATTCGAGAGGCAACACATTATCAGGTAGTGAATTAATCCTATCTTTCCGCATTCAAGACTATCCCCCTAAGGACATTGTTCATTAGGACAAATACACTTAGTTCTTGCATGCATACAATCGTGATGAACAAATGAGGGACAATTGCGCCAATTACCTACAGTCAAAATGTTGTAATGGATGTTCTGTTGTAAAAAAGAATGCCTTTCCTTCGTTAATAGGTTATTCGCCAAAACAGAGTAACCAAAGAGTTACTTTCGGTAGCAGTGATCATTCTAGTCCATGTCTGTGACCATTGTATTCTCCCGTTTGACAAAAATCAGATGTATCCACCGACCCACCCAAAACCAATTCATCTCACCACGACCAATTACTAACAGTCGCTATGTTCACCAGGAAAAATATGACATTAAGAAGCCATTCGTCTACAGCTTACAGTGGAAACAATTCAGTTTGTTGCCCCTCAAAACAACGACCATGACATTTGCCCTCAGTCTCTCCAAAGTGCATCAGATCTGAACATGACGCGGTCATTTCCGTGTGTTAAAATTCCTCACACTGCGTTATTTGGATCGTTTTTTTTAAAATCAAAAATGCAGACGCCACTACAAGCTACCGGTCATTATCGGCAGCAAACAAGTACTGGAACTTCAAAAAGACTAAATCTAATTCATGTCGTGCTTCGATCCTAAGTTGCATTGTGAAGAAAAAAGGGGCTGATCTTAACTTGTAACACAAGTCCTGAACAAAAGATGCAGTGTGTGTCAGTGCGAATAGAAAGCGATCTATATCCCCAACTCTATAGGAGTTTTCGAACCACATGCCAAACTATCGTGCTAAGAAACATGGAGAGTATAAGGGAGTAAATCATTAGAGAAAGAAGGCGGTGATCGGTAGGGTTAACTGAAAAGAAGGAGCAGTGTAAAAGTAGGTTGTGTTTATTTTAGTAAAGGGAATACATTTTGGACAGATAGTGAATATTACTATGTAGGTAGCGATACCTTCACATAGATCCCCTGCTTCTCGCACAGTGTCTGATGACAAATGAGCAGATCGGTTGGGTCTATTGGTATAGATGAGCAACTAGCCCACCGGAAATAAAATAGTTAACCCGGTTGGAATCAAGCTAAACTAGACAGTGTGACGACTCTACTGACAGAGTCATCAAGCTAAACAGGACAACGGCTAAGAGCCTAACAATACCGCGTACTTTTGGTTGGCATCGCAATGGAAAGACACCTATTAGAATGATCGCTCATGTAATTATATCGTGACTGTTATTAGTTAGAAGACCCAACTGCGAAAAATTCGGACTTCGACTAGATTCGAACCAACGACGGAAACGGCATGCCCGAACATTGCAGATGCACTCTACCAGCCGAGCTACGAAGTCACCATGGGCAGTCGAGAAATGTCACATTTAGACTCAGCTACCGGCCTAACTTATTGAACCATATGGAATCCACCGAATGATCCAAGGGATTGATAGTGAAAACATGATTTCTCGAACAATTGACGCTGGAATCCACCAACGCCTCTGTTGAGTATTGAAGTTGTGTTACTGATAAATAGTTTAGCAAATCTGGGAATTTAGAAAAGATCCAAGCGTGAGAAACCTGGGCCTGAGCTAGGTGGGTAACTGAGCCCTAGGCGTGGCTTCCTAGTTTAGCTGACAAAGCGCATGTCGCGTTTGGGTAGGTTGCTTCTGTCTCTGGTTCAAATTCAGTCGAAGACCAAATCCTTCGCCATCTGGTCTTTCATAACTTATCAAGTCTGCCACATTACTAATCAATAATACATCTGTTATTGATAGTATTAGTATTATTTATCATTATTATTGTTTTATTAAGTCCGGGTGTCTTTATCATGTAGTCATCTTAGCCCCAAGTTCTAGCAACTTTGTTTTAATCAATGGTGTCAACGTTGTTTTTAAATTTGGTTTTTATCAGTCAATCGGTTGGCTACATGACTCAACTCCAACATCGGCGACGCCGTCTGTTGTGCGTTTGTACCTATGATACATATGGTCGGCCTGAGCATCAAACCAAAGACATAGATCATCTGTTTCACTGTCTACTTAGGATCAAAACACATGCGCAGAATGGACCCACAAGAAGAAGCCCAGTGTGGTTTAGATTGACATTAAGAACGACTGAGGTGCTGCTGTTCAAGAGGCACAGTGTAAGATATGCATCCATCAGATAAACAACGGCACTTTGGGAAGAGTTGTTCAAGGTAGCTCAGCGTGGTTCGTTGCAAGGGAATTACACGTGTTATATCACTTCCGATGATTTAGTATGATTCGTTCGGTGATGTGCGATAAGAAATTCCGATGATGTTTGTCAAGATAATGGGATCTGAAAACGGTCGAAATAGTTAGAATTTATACGACACCATTGACAAAAATTGCAATAAAAATGCCTCATCACCTTGAACGTGAACTAACCAGATACTCAAAATATCGACCAGAAAAATCTCAAAATAGAGCAACCGAAAAACGGCCTCGTAAAACGGATGTGAGACAACGAGATTCGACCCCTTTAAAAAATCAAGTTCGGCTCAAAAGAAGAATATAATCCTGCGTTTTCGCAATTCAGGAAATTCATGCACAAACTAAAATCTACTCAAACGTCTGTTACTACGAGGTTATTCTTAGTCCAACCCGTGGGAGAACAAAGTACCATGAACGCGAATGCAGTTCGCCTAACTATTCTGTCTCTCACGTTATGTACCAGTTCACATGCGGTGACATTTACATAGGTCTGACAACTAGACAACTAACACACCTAGTGACCGAACACACCCCGAAATGGCTGAATAAACAGATGACAGACCAGTCCCAGCTTGGTAAACACGCTGCTCGAAATCTAACATCTACGATCGCTAAAAACCTTCTGACAATGGGTTACCAATTTGTTCCAGATAATTGATTCAAGATACGGTTGAACAACCGGAACTCAGACTTACTAGATTTTTGCCAGGCATTCTTTGTTCGAGCTGAACAGTCGATGTTGTGTCCACAAAAGTAGATAAAGTGACCTGTCAGGTTGCCATAGACCTGAGTACATAATACCTCGAGTGATAGTATGCGTGGTCTATATAATCTGCATGTTTTAGGTTTGTGATTAATGGGAGTAAACGAAATGTTAATATGTCCCAACTGATCTGATGGATTAAATCTAATTGATTTCAAATTAAACGCCACTCGTATTTGATTAAAGCCCTCGTAGTCGGATACGCCAATCGGGTGGACAACTTCGACAAAAGGCGTTTGATTCAAGTTTTGCTCTTATTAGAGCACACTAGTAGAGTATATACTCTTCCGGACCAAAATTTTCAATCCAGTCCTCGTGTTTGAAACTGACATGTTAATCACAGCCTGATAGAGACGTGATCGAATAATCGTAGCTACACAACCACAAACATTGTGAACAGTGTTCACCATTATCCGATCAATCAGAAAGGAACATAAGCAGAATCGCTGGGTTCACTTCAATAAATAGCCGTGTGATCAGGGTTTCTCAATTTGGTTGAAGCTACGATCTTTATCGAACCAACTGAGCATGACTACGAATTCACCTACCGATGAGCAACCTGAACAGTTAGATCATCGGACCAGCATATTGAAATGATCAAACCACTACCAATCGACTGGTTAGTGGTCGAGTTTCCCCATCAACTCCTTATAGAATTGTACTCGACCAAAGATGAATTATCGAAGACATACACTCGCTTATATGTCAATATTCGTACGGTATTAAGCCACCAATAGAAGTCCGGGTATTTGGAGCATTCCAGACTGAACAGGAAGTCTGTTGAGCATCTGGATATGATCATTCGACGATGTGGGGTTACTAGCGGTGTGTTCAACACGTTAGTCTCGAAAAACACGAGAGTCGGATTGGAAAATCCGGTCCGGGAGAGAACGTGCATTACTAATGTGCAGTGATAAGAGCAAAACTCGAATCCGCCTGAAGCAGAGGCTAGGTGTGAGGCTAACATGAATTCAGGGGCTGCGATCAAATGTGAATGGTGTTCAATTTGGGAATACGTCCAAGTGAACGTGACAGTGTGCCAAACAATACCAAGTAAACATGCAACAGCGTCTGTAAAATCAGAACCGAAAACTTCGATTTACCTTCTCTGCATGTAGCCGCAGTACAAAATCAATCACAACTTGGCATTGCAAGCAGCAAAAGATTACAGAAAAGAAATTTTAGAATTTATTATGTACAAACAAATCGAACGTGTTTAAACGAGCTTCACAAACATAGAATCTCAAACATGCCAAACAAATATAACACCGGACTCTGCAAACCGGCTAGGCCTTCTGTACAACAGACCGACGGAAGTTATCAGAGATCGGTAAAGGAGATCATGAGACAGCCTATTATCCATCAATAGTAACTTGTCGTCACTCTCTAAAAGACAACGACTTAACTTCACGCCTTCTCTTACTTTGTGGTTTTTTCACAACCGCTTGTCTCAAGTGACCTTCGAAAAAACATCCAGAGGAGCAGATGAGTCACAAACGAGGATGAAGTCTCCTATTTGCAAATCACGTGGGGGCGATAAACCACTAACGAGAAATCTGCAGGTCGTATAAACACCGCCTCCGAAACATGCAATCGGAATATTGGGCTTATCTCCAACAGCATTAATGTAACCTTAGCATTCACACAATCCTGATTTGAATGTGGGAGTAACAGCTCTCTGGGCCACGGTATTTGAGGACATCGAGGATCAGTAAACATAAGCACTAGAAGGGACGTTATTAATTATGCCTTCAACCCCCACTGCACAGCTAGGCAGTGCCTCCGCATATTGTGAATCACCGATACCAATACTCGCCTAGGGATCCGAATAATTATCTTCCATATATCACCCAAGTGGCTGCCCCAAGATAGATTAAAGTGACAGTCAGTCTTATGACGCAGAAAACAGTCAACAGTTTTATCTTGAGTCAGAATTTGTGGTTTTTTATTCAGCTATGAGATGGTTTATACAACGTTGATACCACTATTATTGTTATGTATGACCACTGGTGCATTTCGTCTGCCCGAGTGTCATGAGAACGATTACGAACGATTCGGCTGATTTCCAGTCCTAGGCGAACGCCCGAGTGTGAAAACAAGTGAATACACAACCCTGACGTTTATGTTCGTTTTCACCTACGAAGTGGTTCACTCAACTGCATATGAGTGGACACTCATCATTCGTCACCCTAATGCCTGGTAATGGGACCAACACGTGGTTCAAAGAACGGTGATTGACATACAAAGCACTCACCAATAACGAGTTTCATAGTCGCCAAGCCCTTCACTATCCGAAATTTTACCTGGCAAATGCAAATACATATATGGAGCCCACGTGCCCGCAAAAACCCTGTAGTGTTTAACTACGAGATTTGTCGCCGTACAGTATGGCGACAAAATAATGAGTTCTGCCGCTCCTGGCAACATCAGTACTTATTGTACCTCTGAGATACACTAAAGAATTCAATAGTAACGCCCGCAGTCAGGATAGATTAACTGTGTTATCCACAAGCAGAGTTGGCTTTAAGACATTTCATTTCATTCAAAAACCACTCTTGTTCAACGAGCATGAGCAATTTGTAATTTGCTAGCTCCAACAGTTGACTCACGAAGAGTTCACGAGGTTCTTCATGAACACATTAAACTAACGATATTGAATGACATTTCGATTTCGAACAGCTCAAAAACAACCAGTGTTTTGAAAAATAGGGAAGAATGGCAGACGTGTGGACGATGTAACACAACGGGCATGCTAGATATACATGCTCAGTTCGATGCAGCCAATTCAAAACAATTCGTAGTACATTATTAATAAGCAACTTCATAGACTTGTCAAGTTAGAGGAGGACTGCGAAAAAAACTAGGTTTCGATTGGACTCAAACTAGAGACAAGAACCAAATACTCAAAGAAGGGTAATGTTTTACCAGTTGAGCTTAAAAGCCATGCTGTAAATTCAAAAATGCCTCATTTGGTTTCAGTTACCTATCCATCCCAATGTGTTATATGGAATTCACCAAAGGATCTAGAGAGTGACTGCCTCGGCAGAATTTCTCAAATTGTGCACGCTAGCATTTAGCAGCGCCACCGCTGAGCATTGAAATTGTCATTGATAAGTAGTATGGCAGACGTTTTAAGCAGGAAGAGACCTAAGTGCGAAAAAATTAGGATTCTGGTGAATTAAAACCAGCGATGAGAACTGTTTGTTGTCGTTGGTTAGAGTGTAGTCGAAGCCTAAAGTTATCATACTGAGTCTCTCCTAAATACGTTGTAGAATAACAAAAAAGTCAAAAGGACCACTTGATCATTTTCTGTCCAGTCTAGTGTTTACTCGCACCTCAGGTCTAAGCAGCGGAAAACGGGTACTAAACACTAGTTTTCAAGATAAAAGACTTATCAGGATAATATCACTAAGCTTAGTTAACTCTATCCGTTACGGGATCTGGAAAAGAACTTCCAGAAGTGAGGTTCGGGAAGTGCCTGGGTCAATTAGAAAAGCACAGCGGAGTGGTGAAGATCGTCAATCTACCCTGACAGATGCCGTCGACAGGGTGACCAAGTTTCTATAACGTAATGACAGGCGTGGTATGGTCACAAATACTCATGGCTATATGTACTCGGAGATGCCATAAAGACAAACAAGCACAAACGGAAGTGCGATTTAAGTTCTTAACCAACGCATAAAGCAACAGACCAGTACTAGTAGCATTTGTGCTACTTTAATTAAGAGGCAAATGAAACGGTAAGGCTGAGATTTAAACAATAAGACGTTTGCGTATAAATTAAAATAATCAACATCAAGGTGTTTATATCTTGAGTTGTAAGTGAAGACAAAAAGTCATCTATGAGACGGTTTCCTTGTGATTTCTACTGTCATGCTCCATTAGCTGTCAGTGACAATTCACGTGAACAAAAGCCATGTCCAGCCGTTGAATTCGATTAGCTGGTATACCTTTAGACGTCTCCGGTCGGAGACTAAGAGATTCATCTTGAGAATGAACAAGCCCCACAAGTCCTAACTTACCAATGGTTGTGTTAACTTTCGGTTAACCACGGATAAGGCAAAAAAAACAGCAGGTTGGTATTCTCATGTTAAGATCCAGCCATCAAACCTCATGCATTTTTCAAGTCTGCTTCACTCGCCTTAAGGGAAAACCTGTCTCGTAGACATCTCACGACAGGTCCATTAATACAATTTAATGTGTGATTGAACAGAAACCTGATGATAAAAACCCACACTCGTGGTAACTTCAATCAGACGGCATACGCGCCGGCGGCCATGTGCAGTAAACAGCTTAACAGAAATCGTTGTGTAGACTGCTGGTCTGATAAAAAGGATATTCAACAACTCACCTCAGCTACGGCCGGATATGGCGGATGTGCACGTGAAGCTGAAGAAAATGTCCTAAATGGAACTTGACAACCGCATAGGACCAATCGATCAACGATCATGATGAATCGAACTGTAGAAGCTGAAAATAAGATAAATACGAGTCAAATTAAGTCCTGAAATAAACAACAAACAGATCCTTACTCAACTCAATGAGATTTGTATACAGTTTCTTCACCGGTTGGTCAATAATTCGTTTCTCGAAACGATGTGACGATATGCGGCGGTAACGATAGAACAAAACAAGGCACGGATAACGATCGCGTGAGACTCATTCGAGGAATAATTGCCGTTACTACCACTCAGCAACTGAATGAAAGACACAATTTCTGTTATTTTTCTCCTTTACAGTGTTAAAGAAAGTCAACTAGTAAGGTTTAATTTTGTTTTGACTGAGAAATTGAGTACATTCTCTCAAGAAGTGTGTTAGTGTGACCAGTACCAGTGAAAATATTTGCTTAAAAACTCGAAAGCGTACACCGCTACCGCTTTAGTCAGTTTTATGGAGGATGTGGAATCACTGGAAAAGACCGACGACTGCGACTCGTCGTCAGCAGTTATACAAATTGCGAGGTGCATATCACTGAAGTCTCGGTCTGTTTCAGCTTGACCATGTTGCCATACGTTTGAACTAACTTATGGAAGGCATACGGTACACTATCCACAAAAATAGTCATAAAATTAGAGACGGACAAAGCCACTCTCTGTTCAACCGCTACTGTCTGTCGATCGCATGGGAGAATGAAGTAGGAATGGAACATATGGGAGTTGCAAACGTGATCGACACGTCCACCATCAAAGGCGATGCTGACGTATCGCTAACGGAATCATGAGCATACACCGTGGCGTGCGACAGTAGAAGGAGAAAACCACAGATAGTGGAGATGACGATGTAAAGGGGTACATAATAACAAAACGGCCGTCCCAGCCAATGTGTTGACGAAAGCCGATAGTGACGAACAAAGGAGAGGGGTCTGCATATACAACGATTTTACTTAAAGAAGAATCACTTTAGAGAGAATTCTTCTGAAGATCCTGTCGGGTTTCGAGATCAATACACCCGGAGCCTCCTCAAGGAGAACGCTTACAACGTTTCACCTCGTATCCACTCACGGTTGATACGGTAAAATGTTGACTTTCGTGTCGAAGACCTCATCTATCAATTGGTCAGAATGTCACCCACAAACTATGTATGGTTTACCGGCATCTGCTTGCATGTTGATGTCAGTTCAGAAGATGAAAAATCAGTTTATTAAACGGCACGGCACACTGACTGTGTGATGTGTGCCAACATGCTCACGTTAGTAATCGATCAGTACAATTGAGATAAGCACTCACACGCAACCACAAATTGTCCAAAAGGCTATTCTAGCAACGGCATCAGCACGAATCGCATCCACAATAATGTACATTTTGAGGTAAAATATCCATTTGAAGATATATGAAGCTGTACTGTATGGACTGTAAAGATGGGGGAAAGATTTAGAAAATGAACGGTAAACGGAAACCGAATAAAATTGCTGTAAATTTTGGCGTCAATAAGATACGTGTCCAACAGCTTAAAAACGAAGAACAGGTAAGAGAACAAAAAGTCTTACAGTCTCAGACTTGAGATAACGCCAACGAGGTTTTCGGGAATCGAGCAGGAAATACATTTTGTCTTGTGAAACTGGACACGGTTTGCCTGTAACTTATGGATTGCTACAAAACGGGGCAATAGAGGCTGTATGCATACGTGAAAGGCCCAAATTTTGTGCGGGAAAAGACAGGTGTTCAAAAACATCATAAGCATAAATGATGAATCCACTTCCATATTACAGTGGTTGGAAAGTGAGCGCGCTGTGCTATGGCCATAAGAAAGAAGACTGAACGGTAGTGATGACACTAGATTGATTTTTCGGGATCTACCAACTGGGGAACTGACAATAAAAGACGACCTTAGCACAATAAGCGAGATTGTCGGACAAATATGCAGTGCTACGGACGGCATATAGAACCATCCATCATTAGGGAATTGACTAAGCAGAAAGGTTGAAGTATGTCTCATGTAAAGTCTGCAGGTCGGTATAGATTTTTGAAAAACAATTCACGGGACCGAATAATCAGATGGTGTTGCAGAACTTGGAGATACTCTTATACCTGAACAATTGTCTAACCAATCTACCTTGGAAATCAAGAAACGTGTACTAAAAACTTCAGCATATAAGGTATCAGTGGAAGTTATGATAACCCATGCTACAAAAGTGAGACGAATCAAAAAGCCTTAGTTTTTGCAGAGGATTACATTCGGAATACCCATGAGTTACGTCAGGTGAGTACAAGTTAATACAAGTTAATCCCTAGATACAAATAGATGCAGTGGTGCAGACGAATTAAGCTCGGGACAAGGTCAGTATATATATTAGCGACAGTTTCCGATAATGATGGATATACGAAAAGACACAAACATGCATAACCAGGAGGAGTGTGGCTATAAGGTAGTCAATACCATTAATGTGCTCTGGTTACTAAAAGGGTCGACAATCAACAAATACGCAAAAATTAGTAGAGTAGCATTATGTTGGTCTGTCTTTCAGGTGATAACTTATAACAGATGACGATGAACCTAGGGATGTGGTTGGTGGTGCAAGTTTTACTCCATTAAAGTGACTGTAGACATAGTGGAATACATACAGGTTTTGCATTTACTTCTGTTTTTGGAACCACGCCCGAGCCCAGAACCGAAATGCAAAACGAGCAGAAAATGACATAAATAACATTAATTCGAGTTTAAACATGAATGAACCATGCTAATAAGCCAGTGTCTGGTGTGGGTGATTAGAGGGAGAGATCTACCAAAGTTCCGCGGAGGTTCTCTTTAAGAAACAATCGCAATAAAAAGCGCATTCTTTCTCTCACAAAAACTATCCTTTTCCGGTCCCGTAGGATTTCGCAAGAAAAGAGGACCCTAGGCAAATTACCGTAAGGCATAATCAGAGGCCATAGCTTTTGCCCTAATTTGATCTGGTCTTTTCCTGGACAGGTTACTGGGTTTATCACCACACTTTGTCCCTTGAAAACTGGAGTCCAATTAACATTGCCTCGAGCAATCTTCATACAACACAGGTCGTACCATGCTATTAGTCGACCAGTTTTACACGAAAAAATGTCACTCGTGCAGTCCAAACCACACATCGGTAGTGAGTTGTCGACAGCGTTTAACATCAGTCCTATTAATTGATGTATAACCAATAGGTAAGCAATGTTTTGACCACATTTTGTTTACGTAATGCCCATAATTACTGCCGGCTGAATCAACGGCAATCTTCTGACAAGGAGAATGTGATCGATGAGAATGCTCCCACGGACCATATCGGTACTCCATCAGAGATAATGTGGTGTGTAAAGTAATGGCTTTTATCTGCTTAGAAATAGTGTGCAAAATATAACTGCATGATAATCAAAAGAACAGATGGGCTGTACAAACAGTCAAAAAAATTCCAAATAATAGAATACGTTGCCGATTAGCTGTATGTGCCGACCTGGATTGTCGTCCCTTGCAAGTCAGTAATAACGTCATTCTTTGATCCCAGCTGTTCAATACACTATTCAATCTTCAAATAACGTGCAATTCCTATGCACACATCTACAACGGAAGTGGAAACTAGTGATAACGTTTTGTTAATAAGCAGGATGACGAGAGCAAAAGGGTCACGATTCTGTTGATTTTCGTTTTCAAACAACCACAGAGAATAATTAATGGAAAACCTTTGACCCTAATCACTTCTATGTCCGTACCGACGAACTCAAATTATGTCCCACTGTGCTATATACAGAGCAGCGGAAACATGAAAATGGTTGACAACTTACGTTAGCCATTCAAATTGTGTTTCATTGTGCCAACATTAAGGACGAGTTTCGCTAAATATGTAAAAAAACCTCCTCATGTTCAGTTAACAATGTTTCGGGTTGTGATAGAAACAAGAAAAATAGTTGTTTGTGCGTTCCTTTCTTTGTGTTGACCGAAGGAAAATGGTGTTGAACAGTTTACACGTGTAAAGTGAAAATGAATGGGAGAATAAGTGGAAATTTGAAAGAAGTTCCTGGAGTGCAATAAGATTTGTGACAAACATTGAAACACGTGTATATTAAGTGAGTTGTAGGAATGAGATAGGAAACTCATGGTGCAGGTTAACTTTAACACACATGCCGACTAAGCAGAATTTTAAAATTCTCAACCAATTCAACTGTGACCACAGAGTCGGGCAGTGTGAACAGATTTGACTGAAGCAGCTCAGTCTGTAAGGTAGCCCACCCATTCTATAAGTTTATTTCAACAAATGACTCGTTGGATGTTTACCTTTGTTTAATAGAAGGAGAGCAAATGATCCAGGATGCGGAGTGTTTTGAGTGGGAACTGAGTCATCTTTAAGATGTCTGTGATTAATTGAGAACTGGCATGATTCCATTAGTCACTTTGAACAGGAGTTTCCGTGAGCACCATAATTCATCTAGCAGCTAGTCTCAGAATAAAGTCAATAGGTACCAAACCTTTTCCAATATCAGTAACAGAGGTTTGTATGTTCGTTTGTGGATCATCATCATAACAGCCATGAGCCTGACCAAAAGGTACTGTGGCTCGGGCCGCCGCTCACCTCAACAGTGACGTGGAATATCCCAGAAGAAAAAGTTACTAAAAGGAAGACTAAGCGGAAGAACTAGAAATGGTATGAATACAGGTACGCCATTGACTGCGACACATCGCCATCTCGGATAGCGTCTCTAACCAGCGGTTTGAGTGATCACGAGGACCCCATCCAGGCAGGCAAAACCTGCTCAACCTGCTCAATGGAGCAGTCAAGGTCTTAATATTTTGTGACCACGTTGTTGCCTGACCACCACGCGGTTTTACCCAACTGTTGGTGGTTTCAGTATATAATGCCCGGTACGGTAAACGATCAGATGACATACGGAGTACGTGACCCAGCCAACGCAAGCTGTGTACCGTGATTAGTTGACCAACAGATCGCGCATCCCGAGCATTCCGGAATACGCGCCGGCGAACGACCACATTGCTCACGCGATCAGTCCACTTAATATGGGCCAATTGACGGAGACAACGATGGTCAAACACAGCAAGTCTGTTGATATCTTCTTTGTGAACAGGCCACGTTTCCGAACCATAAAGCAAAATGGAGCGCACACAAGCATTATATACCCTTCCTTTCAGTGACAACCGGACGTCTTTCCGACGCTACAGATGACGCAGTTTGGCAAAGGCAACTCGTGCTTTCGCAATCCTCGCTGATATCTCATCAGCAATATTACAGGCTGACGAGATAGTGCTACCCAAGTATGTGAAACTGTTCACAGTCTCAAGCGAACTACCTGCAATAAAGAAAGTAGGAGTGGAAATGCCCCAGTCTTGAAGCAACACTTTGCACTTTGAAGGTGCAAAGCGCATTCCATACAAACCAGCTCGGTTGCTCAACCTGTCCAGCATGGTCTGCATGTTTTCGGCAGAGGGGCTAAGTAAAACAATGTCGTCCGCATACTCCAGATCGGTCAATCTAGCGCCAGGAACATGTGCCCTTGATAAGTGTTCCATCTCCATATGAAATCCAGCAATTATGAATCAATAAATGACACTCACTAAGCAACGAACATTTTGGTGGATAACAATGAATAACACAGAGGAACCGAGGTCATTGTGAGATTTACATAGTTTAAATGAAACCAACTAGAAATAAATGGGATAGCTTTAAGTCCAAAGTTGTTTTCTTAACCAGTATTACGTCATGAAACTGTTATGCATGTTTGAAAATAGACAAACGCTAAATAGTGTGTGTGATATCTTATAATGCCCCTCCAATTTGAAAGCAGGCTGACCCCAGAGTGAACCAATCTGTGCAATTAGTTATGAGCGGTTTCAACAAATCTCACAGACATGCGTGAAGTACGTAAGTTTTCATCGTTTGATATGGCAACATGTGGACAATAGTACGCTCCATTACACGGAGATACTTCGAATGATTTTTAAGCACCAGCTGATCAGGTAAACACCACATAAATTGTCAAACAAACCTACGCCGATAGTAACCACCTTAACAGAAACATGTCATGAGCACGTCTCAGAGAAGGAACAGTAAACGGAAGGTGTCCACAAGAGAGAAAATAAACCATAAATCGTGTGAACAGATGGCACGGCAGGATGTGTGTCTAATCCATTGCAACAGTTGACAATCGGACCCAAAATAATGTACAGCAGACTCAGATGATCAATGTCGATGTTATATGATGCGTTAATTAACTCTACCTACGAAATAATTGTGAACTGGTTACCTTGACCCTCTGGAATGCGTCCACTTTTAATAAAGATACTCATCGTCGAGGATCCGTTGGGAATATGTACCTTTTTATAACATTAGTCGTTGTCATAGCAACCCAACCGCATCACCCTTCCTTAAACTGTTGGATAAAACCAATATTTTTGGAGCGAAGTGATAACTGATCACGCTATCTGTAGAATTCCGAAAATAAGCGCGAAAGTCATAATTTACTAGACAACACGTATGAACGATGAATGTAAAACAAACCCATTGCGGTTAAAACTCATTTTACTTAAAAATGTCTACTGTTTACATTCAGATTTGCTGCATTTTCGCGTACGGCCTTCAATTTGAATGTATTCAGTTTGCTAGGAGCCAGAACACTGTTGTGTTTTACCAGAAAGCCAATGAAATAAAGTACATTTGTTTCAGTACAGTCCGAATATATCAGTGAGACAATGACACTTTCCTTCATCATCATTATCATAGACAGCAATACATCAGTGGATCTCACTGATGGTTGACTGCCTTGGTATCCTTTTGCATACAGCTTGGGACCTCCCTCATTGTTTGTAAGGAACTTGTGTTTACGATGAACAATGTTAATAGCAAATAGATGAGTTATATCAAACTATATGCAATTACGGACAACAACAGACAGCGTTTCTAGGATGACACTGACCAGACAACAACGGGATATGACGCTCACTCTTGATTGGTTGACTTTTTAACGAACATGCACTCGTTACACTGTATCCGGGGCTAATTTCTGGTTCCTTCCAATCATCGTGCAATGGAGCCCTTCCCAATTAGATGGATTACTTAAATTCCCAAAGTGAGAAATGGTGACGGTGAATGACTAGTATCAGCCAAAGATCAAGTGAATAATGGTTAACAGATCGATCTGCCCTCTTTCTGAACAAGTTGTGCCTCAGTGCACTTAAGCAGAAGTATAGCAAGCTTAAGTACTGGGAATACATTTAATAAGCAGTACACTTATCGTTGGCAACCGACCATCTAGTCACACCATCATATCAAATAAAACGGTTGGAGCTTAGCAAAATCGTTACCTCAAGATACAGCTCACAGATATATATATATATATATATATATATATAAACCAAGTAAAGGTGGTTTGGCGAATAGTCTCTTTTCGGTTCTTCACCATCGGGTCAAGTACCCGATATTTTGTCATCATGAGAGTCAAGCGAACAAAACCAAGAGTAATTTTTCACACAATTACATCAAACATCTATAAATTGGAGGACAATTCGGTGAGCAAATCGACCGCAGGAAGATACAGGTGAATAAAACGAGGTCAAGGTAATCGATGGGTCTGGACAAAATTTTTTGAGCGCATAACCGTGGATTGTGCAACTGAATTTGGATCGTTTCCACAGTGATCAAAAAATGAAATTTGACACCTTCAGACTGACTATCAAGCAAGTGGTAAATGGACTAGAAAACCACGTTCTGTGAGAATTAATGTCCTGAGTCAACGAGGTGTGCCATAATTGCACTCGAAATCGCCTTCACTTCGCTCTTAGCCAGCTATGTGAGGGGATGTTTTCGTATCCTCTGAGAAAGGCGCTTAGTTGCGCGACCAACGTAACCAGATCAACACGAGCAGGTGAAGGAGTAAACACAGAATGAGGTCACACATTTAAGCAACGTATCTTTGAGTTGTACGTAAACTAACAGGCTGAATATTAACAACATTAGCAGTTGTACCGTACTGTAGATGTTTTGGATTGTTGTTTGTTCTACTAGTAATCAGCTTAATCAACGTCTCGTCTTTGTGGTTTAATGTCATATAAACCAATTTCCTTTTCGTCGATGGGAGTTTAACTTTCGGTGTCGTCGGTTTCATGTGCCTACCAATAAACCTTTCTGGGTAAGCGTTCATTAGGAAAGTCCGAAGTGAAAAGAAAACAAGTCTACTTCAACGATGTAATCAATACACATTTTTATAGCTCTGTTACAAACTACGAACAAAGTTTCGCTTCTATATGAGAGGTACGAAACAGAAAAAAACGAATGTGTTGATCGTCCCAAGTCTTCTTCCAGCGAATACCTTTTTGAATCGAACCGTTTGCAAAATGATTCAAGGAATATATTCGTCAATCTTTCTCGCCCGCAAATGTATAGTTGAGATTAGCATGCGCTGCGTTTACCCCAGAGAGTAGGCCATCTGTATCCATAAATTCATCAACTAGACGCAGATGATATCGCCCATTTACCTCCTGTAGAAAATGTTACGTTTAATAATCCCATGAAGCATAGTTCTTTCTAACACTACCATATCTGTCAACAACGAGTCTGACGGTGACCCCATCGCAAAGTCGTCCCGCTAACAGTATCTTTTCCAAACAGTCTGGAGTTGTATAATTTGTATATGATGTGGTTATCCGACGAACTGTTGTTGATTTTGCTCGTTTGACAACCATGATTATATTAAATGTTACGTAATTGGCCCAGCTATGAATAACCGAAAACAAACTGTTTCCCAAACCACTTTGACTTCTGATCAACTCGTGTGGACTATTACAAAAGTTGAGATGCACATACAGTACATACTTTAGATTATCTACTGTTACCTACGGTCTCACCAAAAAACTACTTATCTACAGGTCACTTCTTCCGACTATTTGGATATCATCAAATTTAGGCTGATCATAATTCACACGAAACTCACACGAGAAAAGCTCACAACTGTGAGCACCCGGCACGTAGAGAGACCATGAGTGCGATTAATTGAGTAAAACATATAAACCGTAATAACAGTAATAATTTTAAACGAAGTCAATCCAGAAAAGGGTTGAAACTTTGGATCGCGCGCGATCGGTGAAGAGTTGATTGGTTAATCCCAGAAAGTCATTGACCAATAAACTTTGAGCAAAGACGGTACAATTTTGAAATAAAAGTGAGCAATAAATTTGGGTTCAACCAAGGATTTCAGAGCGGCTGAAAAAAGGGTGACCATTGTGTGGTAAGTCTGCAAATATTCACTACAATGATAAACATTTCGTATAAAAATTAAGGTATAAGAGGGCAAGTTTCGTTCGAGACACCAGAAGACCAATAACAGTAAAATTTAAGTCTGGATATTAATTCAAGTACTGCATTTTTGGATAACCTCATGACTGAATAATTGTCTCACATCCGAGAGAGAGAGAGAGAGGTTGTTTCACACCTAACACTACAGTAAAAACGTAGTCAACAATACAGATCGCTTGTTGCATAACCGCAAACAGTAGAACAAGGCTGGCTGATTCACTGTTCAACACTATAAACAGATACGCATCTGACAACGGCTTCAGACAGGTATGAAGTGACGCTATTGTGACAATTTCAAGTGAAAGACAGTACTGAACCAATGCAATCACTCAAAAAACTGGACGTTAAACAACATGCCAAAGAAATATAGAAAGCATTAGATACGAGTAGCGGACATTTGTTACTGTGTAATCGCCACAACCAATGCGTGGCTGGTCACGTCACCAGGTTTCGTATAGAGTTGAAAATGTGAGGACTGTTTTTTATTGGTGAGTAGGAGGGGATTTTGGTTTTTCATATAGACTGAACATCACTAACAATTGATGGCAGCTGTCGCATTCGACACGGGCTGACTGGGAAGTTTACGGGAATGTGACCGCTGTGATCAACTGTGGGTGATGTTCAACGTATGTGAAAACAAAAATCTCTTACGAGTCATCAGTAAACAAAATACCGCTCAACAAGTTTCTGTGATTTCAACTTGGAGAAAAGTCCTATTCGAGGGGTCAGCGATTGGAGTTAACAGACAGTAAATGTCTCCTATCGAAACGATCGAGCAACCTGACCATTACTCGCAAGTGAAATTGGTTGGGCGTTCACATATAAAAGTTCAGTCACACCTACTGTGAGGTCAGTTGTGCAGTGGTCAACATGCCTGTTTCATGAAGGCGTAGCCGGAGTTCTAGTCTCAGCCGTGACAAGAATATGCAATACCGACGAGCAGTGATGAGATCAAAACTGTTTTTTCCCTAACAATCAATCTGAAGCTATATTTGATCACTTCATTCGTTGTAGCACATACGTTTAGCACGACGTAGGGCAATTGACAAGACAGAAGTCACGTTTGCTAACATACACTTCTTTTTAATGCAGATAAGATGTTTCTATTCTCCAGAAATCTAAACAAACAATACAGTTGACGAATAAACCAGCTTATGCTGCGATTTTAAGTAACAGACACTATCAGGCCAGCCTTATCCATGTGCTTACTAAAAACACGAGTAAATAAAATGGAGTAATTGGAATAAAGGTTTCAAAAAAGTGATCGGGTAGGTGAACTATACTTCCCGCAAAATCCACAGCAACTGTAGAAAAGGCCTAATTGCAATTCTGTGTATGAGGCGATAAAAAGAAATACAAACCAAAATTTGTCAGCTCAGGACCGTTATAATGTTATATTATCAGTTCACTATCCTTGTTAATCTGAAAGGGGTCGGATGACTCAATCAGCATTCCAGGTTTGTTTGAAGGACCTGCCTTCCAATAGCTAAGCCAGTTTCTCGGCTGACCGTTATGGTATGTATCACCGGTGAAAACACCATTCTGTATTTCAAGTTGAACATCACTCACAACTGATCGCAGCTGTCGCATCCCCATAGACTTTCCAGTCGGCCCCTTTCGAAAAGAAGCACTA
>LUCH01017307.1:0-55219 GCA_013368495.1 Paragonimus heterotremus
GTAATTCACTTTCATGCTGGCTCAGTCAGGATACACAAGGTTCCTCCTAAATCCTTTGAGTTCTCACTTCAGTGCGTAGTGCAGATATAACAAGGGTCGATGCCAATACACGGTGGTCAACAGGCTGAGCCTTTGTTTTTCCTTGTCGATCCGTTTTCAATAGTGTGTACCGACTGTATAGTGTTCTATTGGACTGGTTCCAACAAAGTATACAACTACATCCCTCAACTGTAGCACTCAATGTCAATCGTAAATTTGCGTTGTCAGCGTACAAGTCGATCGCGTAAAATTGAATGAATAATATATGATGAATACACAAGTCCATTTGGTGAACCGAACAAAACAGAAAAAGTTCGCCCTCGGTGAAGCACTCCTAAAAAGCGAGTGTGACATGAAGTCGAACCCAGTGGGAGCGCACAGGGTAAATTTGAATTGTGTAACTGTATGTGCTGTTGCGTTGTTGGCGCCGTTTTAATTTTCGTTGGTGTAAGTCGTGCGCATGGCCTAATGGGCCTCTGGCTCATGCTTGTTTGTACTGTTTTTTTTACAGGACTGTTGTTGGAACTCCTACTCTGGGAGAACGCTGTCTCACGGTGTCTCCACGTTGCCCTAAAGTTGGTCCACGGGTGTTCCAGACAATCGGAATAAAGACGGCTGGCCTACGTGTTACACAAGTAGACTACATAATGACCTTAAGGCCAGTAAAACAATACGTGCTAGTAAATATGTTCTGATAAGTTACAAAATTGGGACGGAATCCTATACAAAGAGTTGAACTACAAAGTTCAGGCATCAGGAACAGTTGAGAAACCTCTTCTAACACATTCGGCGACCGCGCCGAACGCTGTGTTCATGGAAAGTAAACCGTAACCACATAAAGTACCCACCCCGGTAGCTCACAGAAAACGACGTTGTTTTCTTTTTTTCTTTGATAGGCTGCTTTTCGATGGAAACCATTGCATGTAAACCACCCGAAAATGATTGGGTAAACAAACAGAACGAAACCTTTATGCAACAGTTGTGACCGTACCGTGACAACTGCACTGGTTCCCACAACCCCAACCGCGTCTGTTCAAATGGCTTTGCAGACTGTGGTTCAGTTCTCATCTTATCTAATTCGACAAACAATTCTCTTCAGTATGAAAGTTTTACTGTAACATCTGATAACGCGGAGCGAACTCCTGCAATTTTCATCAGGGGACTAAGGTGCGGATGAAGTCTTGCAGACAAGTTGATAGTCGAGGATTGACGTACGTCGACTTAATCTTTTCTCTTGGTTGGCTCGGCTTGAATCATCACACGTGCTGGGCCAAACCCTCATCATATTCTGCGAAATGTATGGGTCCAATTGTGCCTGGGGCAACCATCTCTCCGCGCAATGCAACAAGCACCGTAGACTAATTAAGTGGGGGTTATATGCTGATAGGTTGTCAACGTGTTTCGGATACCTAAGAGGATCAACAGCAGAAACTTATGACAGGAAGAGTTGTTGCTAGTGGAAGGAAAACGTTTCAGTTGCCGATGAAAGTGTACAGTTCATTCGTTAGTTATTGGGTGGTAACCTGTGATGAGAATCTGACTACATACTTGCGCATTGAGAAGTGACATGGCAGCTAATTCTAAAAGTGACCTACGGTACAGCATGGCAACCATGTTGGGTGACCCATGTCTTCAAAAGTGGTCGCTCAACGGTTTTGTGGATAAATCTGTAATCGGTGCGTTTCTGGTCAACATATAAATTGATTTACGCATACTATGATACACACGCACCCACATGAGGGTAGCGAGTTATGACTAGCTCAGTAAGTGTATGATATAAGCATTCCACAGAGGCTGTAAAAATGTTGAATGACGAATATTCGTGGGGATCAATTTAAGTCTGTTGACAGTACACGCACGTTTTGAACCACGTACAAATGTCGAGCCGGACAAAACCTGGATGAACATCTTGACTGTAGAGCCTACTTCTGGACGACACACGCTGTGCGACGTGTCAGAGAGTTTACGGCGAAAAACTAACGGATTAACTGGAGAAAGTGTTTTGTGAAGGGCCAAAAATGATTATCCACTCAGACGAATGCCTAGGGACACGCTCTAGCTCAAAGTCACTTCATCAGCAGTTAGTTCATCTCTGGATCGTTGATCTGTGGAACCTCGATCATCGTGAAGTCGACTGAGTTTTTTGACATGCTCGTTATAGCAGCGACGTGCGGGAAAGCGTCGGCCAGTGAGTTCGAGATATCTTAAACGAGACGGATATCGGTTGTTAGCTGAGCTATATGAAAAAGCGCGCGGGAATCCTCGAGGGAGTACTTGTCGGAAGTTGAAACTATGGCACACGTTTACGGCTAATAATCTATGAATACGATAAGATTTCCACCTTTCAGAACATGTCCGGAATGGCGTACACCGAGGCATATCGCTAATGGTGTGATTTCGAATGCGATACATAGTGACTCGGATGATCGTAAACGTTTAAGAAAAGGGATTGCAGACATGTGATGATTATAAATCATAATAGAACACTATATGCTACTGTTGTTTTACTGTGTGAATAATTACATTGTACAGATACTGAATACATCACAATTCCGTTGGCTGACGTGCTGCGTTATTGCTCCTGCGTAGAAGCTATCTCTTGGTTTGAGCTAAGTAAATTTCTTATTACTAATACGTATTCTAAGCTACCGCAATGTACCAATCGTTGCTAGTTGCTGTGTCAAGACAACTCTCGTAGACAAGTCTCATGCATCCACAGTTATCGCTTAAGCGGCGGAAGGTTGACGGTGTAGAAATGGCTCCATCTTCAAGATGGCTGCGACAGTCGTAAACGGACATGAGCCTACCTTGGATTCAGATAGGTCGGCGAGCATTTACATTGCGTAGACACAATTATCAACGAAACGGCGATGAACTTTAACCATACTATCCGAACGATGGAGTTGTTTGGACGATGGAAGATCCGGGTATTTCTTACACCCTGCCAGGTAAGGGGTGGATCCCTGGAAAGTTACGCAGGGACTGCTGGCGAGCATTCTGCTGACTGAATGACAATCTCATAACGCGATGAACGGGCACACAAGGAGGGCAAGTGCGTGCACTATTTTCCTGGAACAGGATAGCAAACGAGATGCCTTTCAGGCACGGGTTAACGCCGGGCAGTCCGTAGAAGACATAGTGAATGAAGTATTAGGAAGTTTGAGCGGTAGTGGTAAGACCAAACGGCTTTGTTAGAAATTTAAACGTCGCAATGGTGTTATGATTGCTATCTTCTGGATATCCTCGAAGGTTACTGAAAGTTGTTTGAGTGTACGAATCAGGTCAACTCCTGTGAATATCTGCTATCCGGGTAGATCTACCAGCAGGTCCTGAATGTAAACATTCAACCACCTATCGAGAATAATTGCTTTGTTTAATGCGGGTTATTCATCACATCTGCGTCGGTGGTTATTCGTCATCTTTGGTACCATGTGGAATGGTTACGTCCATGGACCACTGAACGGCCGGATAATGCCAAGCTAAGGCACAGACTCGAAATGGGCTAGGGCAAATTTTAACCTGTTCGGCATTAAGTGGTGTGGACAACTGCGAACTGGCGGACTCGTTGTGACAATGTGATCTGCGGCATTGGTGGCAATAGCCGGTAAGTCAGGGGTTAAGTCAACTCAATTGCGTGATTTCGAGTAGGAACTCTCGATAAGGTTCACGGACTACCGGTTTCAATAGCACTGAACTGATTATGGCAGTGTGTGGCGATTCACCCGGGACGTCGAGTTTCATTGGAGTGTCATTTAACAGCAATCGATACATGGCAAAGAAACTGATTCCGATAATACAGGAAAGAATACGAGCGAAAATCACGATGAAACCTAAGGTTCTTGCTTGTAGAGCCCCTTGCCTTTTTGTTCTCTTGTTACACGTTGTTTTTCATATCTGTTGTGTTCATTGTACACATTAACCACTTGCCTGTTGTTTGAATGAATACACACCTCGCCTCGTTTTATGCTAGCATGTGGTCGTTGTTACCGGGAGTTAACTGTGACAACAGCGAATTTTTATTAATACGTTAGATAAACTGGATCTGCTAGAATTACTCTCTTATTGAGGATGAGCGTTGTTCCAACTTATAGCGAAGGTAGTATGATGGAATTTATCGTAAGCAGTTATTGTAGAATATTTTGTAACCTTATCGACCCATTTCTTAGTTCCACTACATGCCCAACAGTCGGCAACTTAAGGTCTTAATGGTCGTACACTTACAGCCCGAACTGCTGTACAGGACTCTAACTACGGTTCTGTTACCGAATGGGGGACGACACTAGCCGGAACCCCGCCTCAGTATTATTTGACAGGTTATTTTCACAGATATTTTCCTCGGATGAGATAGGGGGAGCTATTTCTCTGTCTTGATTTCCACCTCTGATACGCATCGACCCAACAGTTCAGTCATTTGTTATCTTGATGACAACTCGCTGGTCGGCACCGTCTAGCTTCTCTACATTACCTATAGTGGTGCCACATAAGCCACTGGCCCCTGAGCTTGACGCGATCGAGCATGCTCCAGGTAAGTTTCGAGTGGTGGCGTGAGTCACTAAACGCTGACTCAAAGGTCTGTCAGTTAACGTGACAGGTTAACTACTTTATTCGGATGAGTTTGGTTCGCGGCGTATGTTAGATGGCTCGCGCAGGACTGTTAATTCGGAGTTCTTCATATTCAGAAAGCTATCTCCAAATCCAAAAACTGAAACCACTCATCCATTTAACAACAAGGCGATGCCCCTCAAATACTTTCATGTATTTCACTGTTCAAAGCCGCTAGCCAATCCAAAGGATGTGAGAGTAACACGTATAAAAGTCCTCTTTGTACCCAGAAGGTTGTTGTGTGTGTTGCCAGGTCCAAACTCAAAAATGCAACTTCACACTATCCCTCCAGGTGTTCGCTTGTGTGTATTTTATCTCCTTTTTTTGAAAGTTGTTCAAAAATGATAGGATTGTTCTGTTTTATCGAGTCACCTTTATAACTTTTCGAATAGCTAGTTGCCTGTTATTACAATTTGCTTGCGCGTTGCGTGCGTCCCCGCTCTTAAAACTTGGTTCATTTTCGCTATTTTCAATCCATTCTCTGCTTGTGTGATCTCTGTTGGATATGAATGTCATATTTTATGTACACAATCCATCTTCAGCTTGTTTAACATCAATAAGTGATTCATTGACTGGAATCAACTTGTCGATCGAAACAGTCGGGGTTATCTATCTGTTTGCGTTGCTAAGTTGTTCGGTAGTATCATGGCGTGGTGACCCGATCTAGTTTTGATATTTGAAACCGTTGGGTTATCGCTACGCGCCGCCCAGCGTCCCCAAATAAGACCGTAAGGTAGTTGCATTCACAGCTCCAACAAGGGAGACTTTGAAAACTGGGAATTGTCGACAGCCTGCCGTTTGTCTTAAGAACAAACTGCTGACTGCATACTGCTTAACTGCAATTGTTGGTGACGCATTTTCTTGGGCGGCTATGGTTCTTCAGGGAGAACCTGTTTAATAGACTAATAACTGTCCGTTCATAAGGCTGGTATGATATTGTTTACACGTATATCTCTGGGTATTTCTGTGGAAAAAGCGGTATGAGCTAAGGAAACTCCTCCAGATAACCAAACATACGTTACTTGCTGTATACTACGTCTAACACAGCGACATGTAACGGCTGGCATTGCAAATGTGGTCATAGAAACGAATGATAAAATTCCCATTCAAGTTGAATTTTCGTTCTCCGTTTTTGCTCAACCTTCAAACATTTTTAACTTTTCCAATCAACTTTTTCAGACCAAACGGATTTAAGTTCAGTGTAATGTGAAAGGTCTACTTATATACTATGTGTGCTCAACTCGTAATATGTCTGAAACAGAGGTGGTCCACGGGCCTTTCCAGCTTGCAAAGTCGAACAAAAAGACACGACGGGTAGAAAATGACTCAATAAGGAGCATATTGCCAATGTACTCAATCGAAGTGCGAGCGAGCGAGGAGCAAGACAAAATAGCATTATAGCTGAAGTGAAGGCCGTGCGTCTGAAGGCGTGCTGTCCCTATCAGTAGCCCTACCCAGCAAACATGACCCAAACGGCCTTTGAGTCACTGGAGCCAGACACCGGCAGGTTGTAGGCCATCTATCTCGGGTGAGTTCTGATCTTAAACTGATCGATGTACTAGTTAAAAATAACACATTTTCGATTCTGTCGTTCGCCTTTAGTTCCGTTTTAGTGAATATGCCCGTGGGACGTCAACCTCAATTTGCCAACTTGTTGGTTTTGTGCGCTCGCTCGTTATCCTTTACGGTTGATCGGGATGGTACTTGTTTTCATTTTGCATTTTAATGCTTAATTTCTTCTGTCTAAGAATAGGATTGTCTTTCTACGCATTACTGATGTCCTATTTGGGGTCTGTATCAGATAGTCTTCGTACAGGTATGCCTAGTTTATCAAAAATAATAAGATGTCTGCACAAGTCTTTTGGTATCTAGCGCAACAGCAACCTTCAGGACCATCGAAGAAGGTGTCCAAATAAAGCATCCGGTATTCACTGTACAGCGTGTAGGTCTAATGTGCAGTTAACTGTAAAAGTTCCGGCCATTAAACCAAGACAGGAGCGTTTTCTATCCGTTGTGTCCACTGGTAAGTTTTGCTGTATGCAGATGACATACAGAGATGAAGAAGTTTGCTTCCTGTACTGGTCCTCGTTGACGACAGTGTGTTTGAAATGGTGCCACTTCCAGCACCGATAGCATTGTGTACTGTTTTGTGCGGGTATTTCGTACGCAAAACGGCCGTGAATGCTGATTGCCTCCGTGAGTGTCTGCTGAGGCCAACACTGTTAGATCTAACGCCACCACCAACAGGAAGAAGCAATATACAATATGAAACAGAGTTCACAGTCATTCTGAATCGACACACCAGAGCGGAAGCAGCACATACGATAAAACGCAAATGAAACAATGCGTAAAAAAACTAGTGAGCTGATTGATAACGAGGAATGGTAGTCACGTAATTTTTGGGTGCAAGACGCATCAATGTGTTGGTGCCGATGGCTGGAATCCCCTAGTAACACAGTCGTACGTTCGGAGATGGAAACGGTCAAAAACGTCGTTTTCCGCGCATAGCCGCCCGGTTCCGCCTAATTAAAGGCGATTTCCCAAGAACGTGTCTAGGATAGTTGGTGTTGGAAAATTGAAAAGCTTGCGAATTTAAGCAGTTTTTTCTATACGTCATCCGTGGATGTTGAAGGACGGTATACTTCGCAGTAACCACTGAAATTTCAGGGCATATCAATTGGAGTTTATGCGCTTGCTCATCCTGCTTTCTGCAGACCTTCACTGCAGTATAGAAATTTACAGAGATTTCCTTATTTTTACTGTGAGTATTGATCGCCTCAAACCTGCCTACGTAGGCATGCATCAGGAATCTCACTCCCAATCATTCACTCATTTTACTGAACTACAGAACCCTGAAACATCCATCTGTTTCACTCCCCACACATTTGACTCTCTACCCACAATTGACAGTACTGACAAAAGAGCACATACTCCCCGTTCGTCTACCGAACAAACTCATAAAACATCGACTCCTCTCCTAATCCGTCCCCACTCCATCCAACTACGCGTTCCGGTAAGTATGTTACTTTACCAGCCCGTTTCCGTTGATAACTTTCATGTCACTTATTCTTGCTTACCAGACAATAATCGGGCATTTATTATCCATAAATGTTCTGGAGGAGGAGTACTGAGGAGATTTCCTTATTTTTGTTTGCAAACGATGTCTCATTTCTGTAAAACAACCTTTTGTATCACCTTTGCATGTTGTTCTAATTGATAGAAGTGACCTTGTAATACAATACAAATTTTGTGCACGTCGGTCTGCTCCTCTCTCCGTTGCGCAGTCGCTTGACGATACTACGCGGATTCATCCTCCAACTTTTTAGCTCCGTTGTACTACGAACATCGTCGCATCCCGGATCGCGCCTCAGTAGTCCATGGCAACTCTGTGATATCACCCACTTCCGGATACTGGTAATTTGGAATATCGTGGTGATCGTCTCGAACACTTGTGAACATTGTCCTGTGATTCAAATCTCCTTGATTACCATAACTTGCTGGGATTTTGTAACTGTCTTGTCTCATTCGTTCATTTCGTTATCACTGGCAGCCTAGTGCGGTACATTCGCGTTTACCTAGTCTATTCAGTAACTCGCCTTGACCACCACAAAGTCGTGCTTACGTGAGGTTTCTTTCGACTCTTCCAATGTGTACGGGACAGGGAGTATGGCATACAATATAAATTCACCGGTACACCTGTCGATAGACTTCGCGCTCTACTGAGGTTTTTGTCAGGTCTTCCGCTTTCCCTTCTATCCATTCATTCTCCACGTCAAACTTGTGTTACATTTCTCTGAAAATCCGGTGGCCCAGTTGTCCTACAGGTGAACAGAAAAGTGTACTATGATGAAGGTTACTGATATTGATTGTAGTCTCCCAGCGAATACACTGCCCACTCCGCTGCTTTGGTCAACCTCTGGCCAGCAGTCGGCCCCACAGTAAGCGAATCAGGAAAGACAGTGGACTTATAGTTAGTATAATTATTCCGCCCTAGTAATGCAAGGAAGTAAATCTTACGAAGCCACTTACATATTCATAAAGATTCATGTTCATGGCTTCCAATCAAATGTAATTTTGTATAATTTTGTTTAAGTGCGCTTCTGTGGCGGGCGCGCGTTGACCGTTTTGTATGTTCCGCGCGTGGTGAGTTGGTTTGTACTACTGTATATTCTACGTTTATTCCGTTGTGTAAGGATCACTATAACCGCATTTTAATTTCTAATCTTTCGTAGACGACGTTGATCAGTTTCCTTTACATATCTTATTTTCTTGTGGAAGTGAATTAAGTCATGACTTTACGGTGGCTACTGTAATCACTGATTTTCATCCTCCGTCACGTTAGTCCTCTGTGCGAAATCGCTTCCAACTGTCACAAGTGTTAGGTGCGTTGTCAACGTAATTTGCAAATACATGTGCGTATATTGGGACGACGAATTTGTGATTATTCCTGCACCGCGTTCATTAAAATGGTATTCGATGTATCCGATTTTTAAAATCAACGTGAGATCTACGTGCCCATGTTGCAATTGTTGCAGGAAACCAATCATCCTTTCCCAACGTTTCAGATCGTCGAAATGGCTAACAGCTACGGGGTGTCTATTTTCAGCCTTGCTTGAATGCGCTGCACAGGTCCGTTGGCCTGATCGTCGTTGAAATCGTCACAACTCATGAGGCACATGAGAAACCTTACTATTCTGGCGCGGATAATTGGGAGACCTGTTTTCCCTATTTCCCCGGATGCGATCAGCGGTGTCCGCCCATTGCGACAGAGGTGCTTGAGGAGTAGCGCTAGGGACATCTTGCATATCCTTAGGCAGTCGTTGGATCCATATTTCCTTCAAGAGAGACCCCCTGAGCCGAGTTGGGTCTGCAAGGCGTTGCATATGGCGTAGAAACCGTGACGGCTTCTGACCGCCTGACTCGGTGGAACCCAGCAGCTGGGCAATACGATGATGATCCGAAAGGCCAGTGCGCTTGACAATGGTCTTTTTAAGCCGCTCGTATGGTTTAACGAAGTCTGGAAGCTCCAAAAATGCCGTCCACTTCGTCTATGACGTGAGGCCGAAGAGCAGCAACCGCATGGTGGAACTTCGTTAGTCCTGTGGTTATGTTTCTCAACACAGGGTTCGCTTCCAGCTGTGTAAACCAGCTTCGAGGACTGTTACTTCTAAAAGGCGCGATCGAGACCGAAAGAGCACTGGCAATAACGTCTGGTGAATTAAAAGTCCGTTCTTGCATACTCTCCACAGCAACAGAGATTAAAATTAAATAAATAAATGAAAAAGTAGCGTTTGCTTGCTTCGGAAAAACTAAACATACCCAAAAAATTAAGTAATTTGTGGGCTCACCAGTTCAGCGCATTCGTACACTAAATTAACGCTCCTCTAGGTATACGCAACAATGCCAGACGCGAAATAAAAGCACAGATAATTGTGGAGACTGAAAACATATGCGATAATTACAATGGGTCTCGTACAGCTCCGAACGACACTGACACACCGATGCAGCTATGGAGACTAGGGATACGACCACTGAGCGCACGAACAACCCGGAAGAGTGTGTATGGCGCAATTGGCGCACATAGACCGACAAATATGCAAACGAACAAACGCGATTGCGTGCATCAAGCAGACAGCAAGCGAAGATCCTTAAGATCCCATGTACAGTGTGAGCTACGATTTTGGGAGGGATTTCACACATCGTACAACAGGTAGACAGGGGTTATCTCCAGGTCACCACATTGGCAATTGAAATTCGCCGTGGATAGCGGAGACGTTGGGTTGCGATTGCTACGGTGGGCTGCTTTTGGTAGAGGCCATCGCATTGCTCCTCATGAATCCGGAAGTCGTGAGCCCGTTTAACCACTTGTGCAACAGTTCCTTCACTTCGATGTTGTCCGTTCGGAGTTGTGATAGATCTTCCCCAAACAGTCCTCGTTTGCTGCAGCCACTTAGCTTTTCAGCAGACTGAAGTGACATCCGGGAAGAAACCACCGCTACGACTCTTGGAAGGGAATTATTTATGGGATGCACAAAACATGCATTATATAAGACAAGTTTGCTCCGTGTCCGGGATGTCATTTTTAGGCGATAGCATCCCGATGTTCATAATTCAAGACGTACGTAAGTTACTGCTCGCCTGTTGACCAAGTTAACCTCTTTCAAGGATGGGTAGGTGAGCAGCTCTCTTGGGAGGGAAGGTTTATAGTTTGTGTTCTCATTTCCAGATGATGATATTTTGCGTTGCCTTCTGTATAATAACAGGCAATGTGATACACTGATAAAACGTTACCCAATGCATGACAAATTCGACACTGAAAGCTGCACAAAGACGCCCTGTATATATGGGGTTTTCCGATGCGATGGAGCCGCTAGTGGCTGCATTTGCAGCCCGGCCGCCAGCCCGCCGGGAGATCCTGTGGCGGTTCAGGTCGGCCAGGTTCAGAAAAGGAGTTGATCTGTCTGTGTTCGCTGCCACTCTGCAGAGATTGCTGGACAGTGCACTACCATAGTTGTATCAAAAATCATGACGGCAGTTGTTATCAAAGCAGTTTATCCAAGATCTCTCTCTATTGCGGTTTTCGACCAAGTCCGTATTTCTCATTTTGGCCGGCAAATGGACTTTGATCAGCTTGCAAGGGCGACGCGTGGATTGGCAATACTGTCCGTGGCTCCAGTGGATGCAAACGGCAATACGGACAAAAAGATACTGGAAAGAATGCAGGGTGCAATTTAGCAACTCGCAGCCGATGTAGCTGCGTTGAGAACATTGTCACGAAAAGACGATCTACTGGGGAGCTGTTTCATCTGTGGAACAAAGGACACTGGGCGAAGGACTGACCAATCCGGCGGTTCAAATGGTCTAAAATTAAAGTGTTTCATTAATGTTCTTTTTGTTGAGCGGATCAGCTAGCAATGGGGGCGACTGAGGGGAGGCCGCACATACAGTCGTTGAAGTTAACAGGGAGATAGAGTAGTGCTTAGTCGATATAGGGTCGGTTACTTCGTTGATTGCCCGTACAGAAAAGCGAAATGTAGGGCCGACATCCATGACGACCAGGACGGTTGGGGGTCACAGTTTACTGGCTGCCGTTGTGAAAGAATGTGGGGTACATATTGGCGGCCATATCTCAAAGCACCGTTTCATTGTGTCCCCAGAAACCATGCAAACCTTCCTTGATGCAGATTTCCTTGTTGCAGCAGATGCCGTGATTGATTTGAATTTCAAAATGTTGCCAACCAGGTATGGCTGCTCGACATCCATAGGGCAGCGACAAGATAGCCTCAACCAGGTACACACGGCTAGTACTACCATTTGCATAACCCATTGCTCCAGCCCACGGTCGAGAAATATGCCGAAGTATTTACAAACGACGATTATCCATGCGGATTCTGCCACTGGATTGCATACGGAATACCAACAACGGGAACATTTCGACCTCAAGGACCCCGTAAGGTACCGGTTCATCTGGAAGAGGAATTAAAAAGGCACGTACAGGACATGCTGAAGGAAGATGTTATCAAAGAAGCCAACAGTCCGTACAACTCGCCTGTTCTCCTGACGAAGAAGTCCAACGGGAAGTGTTGCTTTTGTGTGGATTTCAGACCGCCGAATAAGGTAGCACAGAACACAGTCGTACCAATACCGTCCGTCGCAGATATTTTTGAGAGGCTGCAGCAGGCGAAGTTGTTCACATTATTGGACTTACGCTCCAGATACTGGCAGATACCGATCAAACCCACTGATCGCCAGAAAACAGCGTTCACGGTGGGCGAAAGGCGGCATCAATTCAGGCGCATACCGTATGGCGTATACGGGGCACCATTCACATTTCGACGCCTGGTGGTTCATCTGGTAAAAAGACTGAGCAATGTGGCGATATATAGAGATGACGTCGTATCACATAGTAACATGGAATCGGGACAGGCTGCCCATATAGACGCTGTCTTAAATTGCATTAGGAACTCAGGACTCCGGATTGATGTCAAGCGGCCACAACTCGGACGATTATCGATGGTGAAACGAAGCCTCTGCCGGGCAAAATATTGACAATTGAACAGACGGTGTTTCCGAATTTCGAACGAACGCTGAGAAAATTTTTCGGTCGAGTATGGCATTACAGTCGGTTCGTGAAAAATTTTCACTCCATCACGTCGCCATTGTACGAACTTCTTCGAAAAGACAATAAATTTGAATGGACCGACGATGCCCAGAGGACGTCCACGCGAGTGCAACAAACGATGAACGAGCAACAACTGCTACTGAAACTTCCGATTAGAAAAGAAACGTTCATCGCAGCAGCAGGTGCCAGTGACGGTGGCACCGGAGCAGTACTCGAGCAAAGGGGAGGAGTAATCGAGTATGCCAGCAGGGTCCTGGCCCTAACGGAGCAGAGGTATTCACCCATTCAGAAGGGATGTTTGGCAATTGTATGGGCACTGGACAAGTGAAGGCCGTACCTGTTAAGTCAACAGTTTCACTTGGAGGCGGAACACAAACTCCTAGATTGGATCAGAACGGCGAGGAACTAGAGAGGCAAATTAGCCCGCAGGGTATTGCGTTTACAGGAACGTGACTTTACCATCGACCATTTGCCTGGTTCGAACAATTGCATGGCGGATTTTCTTTCTTGACCGCAGATAGACGACGGACTCCCCAAAGCAACCTTTGAAGTTAACGGCTTATTAATGGAGCAGGACTCACAAACACTAGTGCGTCTACAACGTCAGGACAAGGTCTTCCGGAGTGTGCCTGAAACTCCGGAGGGAGGCGTGAGGATCCGCGCGAATATCAGGGGTAAAGAGATGGATATACTTACACTCCAATGAGGAAGTGTCGGATTAAACAGTGCGGGCAACGTGGCAACGTGGCGTTGAACGCCCTTGCGTGGTAATTATCCCGAGACAACTGAGGAGGAAACTGGTAGCAGACTGCCAAGGAACGGTACACACCAGGAGCACTAGGACGTGCGATCTGCTTCAACAAAGAGCATATTGGCCGGAGATGAAAGAGGTTGTGACAGCTCACGTGCTTGCAGGCCAACGATGTCAGTCACTTGAAGGCGACGGTTGGGTAGCCCAGCAGCCTTTGCAGCCAATAAAATTTCCCGAACTAGGTAAACTCTGGTCGATAGATCTTATGGGCCCATTTCCACTGAGCGTTCGCGGTTGCCAGTACCTTCTGGTCATGACGGAAAACTTCCCCCAGTTGGATCGAAGTGACGGACGTTCAGGATCAAAAAACATCTACTGTTGGAGACATGGTGAAGAAGCACGTCGTAATAAACCCCGGTGTACCAAAGGCGACCTTGGCAGATCAGGGACCATGCTTTGAAAGCCAACGGTTTCAAACACGCATGCAACAACTGGGAACCAAGCGCATCCGAAAAACGCCATATCACACGCAAACGAATGGCCTCGCTAAACGTAACAACCGAACGGTCAAAGAATGGTTATAAACCAAGGGAGGTGACTGGAAATCTGCGTTGCCACTGGTGTTATTGGCCCACCGGGCGTCTGAGCAGACGAACAAGAAGAAATCGCCATTTCAATTGATTTACGGTACAGCCCCTCGACTTCCGGTGGATCGAGACGTTGGGATATGGCCAGAGTGCATCGATTCTACTGAAGAATTGGTTACCGAAAGATAAAGAGCCGAACGGACTCTGAAGGCATTATAGGCAAGTACACAGGAGCAATCCGCAACGCAACGACTCGGCAAAACTAGAGTGTCCAACCCAGGAGAATGTGTGAAGTGTCGAGATATTCGGAACACGGATGCCAGCAGCCCAGGATCAAGAAAACTTCTGCCTGAGCGAAAAGGTCCGTGTTTGATGATTCCCGGACGAGGCCCTGTATACATGATCAAGAAGGACGGCGAAACGAAACGAATGCATTTCAATGAGTTTGCAAATTTGCACAAGATGCCAGCGCGGCGAAACGGAAGATCAACAATCCGCGGGGAAACAACGCGTCGATCGGACAGGGTTCGTCGGCAGATGCAGGGGAATCAAGGACTCCCAGAAGAAAGAGAAGTGCTGCATGACGGGCAGTTTTGTTGTGAGTAGTATACTACTCACAAGTGGCATGCTACCCACAGACGACATTCAGGAAGAAAAAACAAGCTCCGAGCGACAGGAAGACGACGGACAAGAAGAGACTTTCGGAATAGTGTGTACTTGTTATGGGAGGTTACACCAAGGCGAATGACAACGTATTGTCACCCAGTGTATGTGAATGCATATCTGCCGTGCAAATGAGTGTATGCGCTTGTGATCCAATTTTTGACGTGACCTGTAAGGGAGTTTTCGCAGTAAACGAATTCTCAGGTCAAGCGTCTTTTGCGGCCACAACCACAAAAAAGTGAGGGAAACGTGGAACATTTCACCATGATGCGGTTTCGAGGGTCCATGGACAGTGACTGTGGAAGACCCAAACACCGATGCCCAAAGTGGCAATAACTTATAGATTTATGACGGTTATTTCACTAAAATAGCAACCTAAAACTGAAAGACGTAAAAGACGACTGGGTGAGGTAACAAGATAAAAACATGAATAGGTATGGCGTGTTGTTGACCCATGGTTGAAGTTGGTTGGAGTCAACCACCACATACAAGTGCCCCTAGCTTTTATGATACTTCCTCCGTTATGCAAGTTGATCTGGTAGATTAGGATAACCACAAGGGTTTGTGTCAGAATGAGGCCTGGTGTTCCTCGAAACTACCACCAACAATGCGGGTGCAACATCTATCAGGTAAACATGCTTTCGAGATTTTTGACGTGGTAAATCTCTGTCCGTTACAAGCCTTGTTAATTTGTGTAAGACTTCATACACTGACAACCTTCATCTCAAAAAACGAGTCTGGAAAATTTTAAAGTTGCTGTTTTCGTGTTTTTCATTGCTCACACTTCGTTTGCCCTTTTGCTTCTTCATTTATTTTGTGGCTTTCGATCTTCAAGCATTTTTATGTTCGGCTCGCCTGTCGCGTGCAGACTGTTGGATTTTGATATGTCCACAACTTTTACGAGAATGATTGCTGTTGCTTGCTTATACTCCTTGGACATTAGCAAATCAAATTTGAGTCTGAATTGTACAGACACTTCGTTTTTGTCTCTGTATTCATCGTTTTGCTGTTAATTTTTGCTTGTGAAACGTTTAACGTTTTGTGCACCATTTTGTACCTCATAGTTCTCATTGTTTTTCAAAATTTTCCACTTCCCCAAGATCAGAGATACACTTAATGTTCAAACCATGTGAATCGAGTCAGTTTACAATAGAAATCACATTTCCAAGATCGCGGGTCGTGTGTTTTCTCTCTGCATCCAGTTACACTTGTGTGCGGATTTTTGGAGAGTTAAAGGCTAACGCAATCGGCCATATATTTCAGCAAATTATTGAACTCACCTGTTCTTGGAACCATCTCCGTTGTGACTTCCAAAATTGCCTGGGAACGACACGGCAGATCGTATCTATTGGATACTTGTTTGTAGTGGAACTCCAGACAATGCACCTTTACAAACTATCGTGAGTCGGCTGCTCTCATTTATCATCGTTTTTCGATCTCGTTTTCACATCTGAGTTGTATAGTGTTTAGGTTCACTACAGCGGTCACGTAGATAAAGTTTACGGTAGTATGTCCTCAGTGTCATTTCGGGGGGTTCTTCTGGGCACTCGTTGTCCAACTCTGTACCGATCCGCGTATGGTCTTTTGAAGGCGCTTGAAATGGACGCCCCATGACAAAAATGATCCCAGTGAACTTGCTCGACGGTTCTTGAGAAGTAAATCGCTCGCTAAGAAACATCGGTTGCTAGGAAAGTCGGTGGAACCCACGGACTATTGTCAGCAGTCGGTCAACGTTGGATTGCGTAACAGTCGAAATGCCACAGCGATTGAAACAAGTAACCAAGGATGCATGAAAGATGATGCCGGGGTGACTGGCCGATTCGGATGCTACTATGGCCAGCTGGGAATCAAATCTGACCTACTCCCAAACAACTCTTGCCGGAGTCGGACCGACTCTGGTGTTTGTTGCGCGCCTACTGGGATCCGACTTCTTGTCAACCCTTTCCGGAGTCGATTTGACTTCCGTCCTGGTGTCGGCGTTTTATGGGATGGCGAAGCTTACAGCACCGAACGCAATAAACCGCGGTGGTCCATCAGTAGTTCATTTCTTTCAAGTACACATCCCGACAACGTGATAACTACACGCAACATGCCCCGCCATATCGTGGACATTAATAATGGTGGCCTAAACCAACCTATTCTCTCTTGCTAACGTTTTGTAACTAATCCCGACCTCTGTGTACATGACATCTCACCGTCTATATTGTACATATTTTAGGCTGATGAAGTCAACGATCAGGTAGTTCGTGTGAAAAAATGAATAAAATGCAATAAAAATCGATACAAAATAACGAGTTAAGTCAAGGACATGACTCAATAACAGTGAAAAATGTTCGCGAAAAATCCCGTGATATTCGGAAGATATTCGAAGTATCCCAAACGCAGTTGATTGTGAAAGGCGCTGGAGCTGGAATTTAATCCAACTGTGGAATATTTTAGTTGGTTGCCACTCGCCAACCTTCAGAAGAAGAACCAACAGGCGCGGCTAACAGATTTTTATCGAAAAATGTTCTATATTGTTTCACTCAGTCAAGTGAAAGTGTACAGTGCGATCTGATACAGCAGTTACACGAGATCAGCGGAATGACGTACAAAACAGTGAAAACGCAACATGCAGTTTTTCTGATGTAGCCCGCAAATGTGTCCCATTTTGTCGCCCTCTGAATAACCTATTACCCCTCTTTCACGCGCATCCAGTCAAAAAATAAAACTTCGGGCGATTGAAACAATTTTGTGGAAATTTATTTTGCTGAGTTGGACAGCGTAACACCAAATTCCATGAAGCGTTCAGCATAGGACGCGGGAGGAATAAAGTGTTATTGTCGTGACAAATGAGGTCAGCGACAAAAAAGCTTTAACCGAGCAATTACCCGTTTTGAGGGACTCGGCCTGAGGTTCGCTCAAAAGAAAAAACGGTCCTTTTGGCACAAATCCTCGTTTCTTAAATATTTTCGAAAAGTGTAAAATTGGAATTTTAAACAAAGTTAATAAAGTACATCAATTGTAAATAAGCAGCTTTGACGGAGAAAATTGAAATTCATCAAATAAGTGCCAAAAGTACTTGATTTGGTGATGAGAAAAGTTTCCACTATTTTCGTGAAAACAACTCGTTATTGGCATTAGCTCACTTTTTAAACTCTTATAAATGCTGTCATTCCAATTTCCGAAATGATATATGTCATCCTATAGCCTGAGAGTGCTTCATTTTACGGCGTTTTGAAAATATGGTCGAAATAGAAATACGACTATACAATGTTAGCACTACATTACAACAAGAACACTAACTGATAGTGAAACATGACAGTTCCAGTTCCCTTCTCTGTACGATATTCATAATATTTCCCATTGTTTTCATGACTTGAGGTAGACGCCGGTTGACGAAACGCTGCTCTTACAAATGATTGGAAATGACGCTAACCTGTGGTTGTTTCTATCTTTGACGTAAGTAGAACGACGTAAGGAAAAGGTATCACGTTCCACTCTGTCATCGGGAATCTTTAAAAGTAAATCCTATCCACTGTACTGCACTGTTTTCAACTAGATTGAGGTCGCGCGACCTTTATATGAGAGAGCATGCGGGGACAGATGAACTCAAATTGTCCGCTGATCATTAGGAGGTATATCCCTCAGCCAATCACACTATGACCTTCAGACCACGAAGTGTATATCGTGGTGCATAAAATTAGTCCAGTCATTGTGACAATCAACGGAAGCAAAGATGATGAATACCATGTACCCCAGACGCTTCAAGTACACGTTTCTTATCACTTTCCGCATGCGTTCGTTCTCCAAATTGTTCACAGTAAAAGTCGTTCGGAAGGAGCGGCTACTAATGCAAACACATTTTGCATACTCGGATGTTTACTATAACTGAGGTCAATCGGAATGGGCAACTACTAGTATGAAAACATGCTGCATTCTGAGATGCTGTTGATAGCCTAAGTCAATTGGCTGCAGCAGCTTTGAATGGGAACGCATACTGCATTCAGAAGCGTTACTGGTAGCCTGAATCAACTGGGTGGACCAGCAACTGGTGTGAACCGATAATGCATACCCAAACGTTAATCATAGCTGAAGTGAATGATGTTGAAGCGACTACCAGTGTGAACGCATACTGCATCCTCAGGCTTTCTTTGTGGTCCAGGTCAGTGAGACCAAGCTAGCGGTTTCATTCTCTGGATAGATCACAGTCAGCAATGTTTGATAATGGATCCAAGTATATTGTATTGTATACAACTCTTATGTGTGATATGAGGTGGGGAACAGCTTGACGAGTTGGTCCTCTAGATTGCTTTTTCCGGGTATGACTATGAAATGGTATTTGGGGAACAGCCAGATTCCTACATTGGAGATAGACCGAAAGTGTAATATGTACACTGAAACCGGCTTACTCGAACATGTCTGCAGTATTTTCCGTTTACACAATTCATTAAACTTGGGAAACGTTTAGGTGGGGAACTAAAAGGTGAAGATAGGCAGGTGATATCTTGCTTCTGGCCAGAATCAATGGAAGTTGGGTTCAGATCACCCCAAGTGAATCTGGTAGTTGGACAGCAAAACGACAGCTGTGGGATCCAACCACAGAACTGCCGCATCCGGCGCAGTGACGCTACTGCTCGACAACCGTCCACCACCAGCTGTGTGCCCAATGCCAATCTTAACTGATCCCTATGCCTATACTTCATTGGCCAAACTGTCGTACTGTAGGTCCCACACATATATACCCCCCACTGATTGCATTACTTATTACATGTAACCAACTCTGCACCGACACTACGAACTTCTCATTGAACTCACTCGTTGTTTGATTTTTACCGCCTCATTGGAATGTTTACGCTACCGTGTTATTGGTTGATATTTGCTGACGGTTAAATTCCGTGCACAGAGTTCACTTGGTTGTAAGTTGTATAATTTGCTAACTGTTGCTTATTTATTTACAGAACCAGTTTTATCTAAATAAACCTTCAACAGTCCGTCTTGTTCTGCCCTGAATCAAGAGGTTTACAACCGCCCCGATGGACTGCATATAGTTGTTAATCTTGATATATTCTACATGATCAATAGAAAAACCTACTTATAGCTACCGACAATGAAAATTAACGGTAGTGGCGGTCCGCATGCAAGGAAGTGACAAACAGTCGTCCCACACAGTTACGGGTATTCCGTTTGCGCCACAGAACCTCCTGTAAGTGCGATTAGATCGGGATGGTGACATGAAATGCTTCTTGGCAAAAGAAAGTGTGTTCTGAACTACAGATAGTAGGTGACTAAAAATATTTACACTTCTAAGTGAGCCCGGAGGTTTTATGAGTCGAGATGACTTACATACCAAGATACGATGACGATGTGTGTTCAGACAATCCTAGAACATTTGCGGTAAAATTTGGTTGTCTAGAAGTTAGGCAGACACAGTCGTACAGTCACTGACTACATTAAGATTTCGTTGGCTAGCTTGCTGCGTTGTTACTACTGCGTGAAAACCAGATATAGAATTGGGCTAAGTGCATTTCAGATCAATATTATGTTTTCTCAACCGCCACAACTTTTGTCGCGGGTTGGATATTTCTGACGGGGTACTTTTGCAATTTGTGGGGCCTAAACATCCATGTATATCTGGTCTCATCTAGTCCGCACATTGTGGAGGTGATTGCAAAGCCGTGTTGGGTGAATCGTTCTACACCATTTCCGCAATGGCCTTCTTTTCTTAGGTATAAAAATGCACCTCTGGTGCAAAATCCTTCGTTTTTATGGCAACAGATTTCCTCCGTCGTACTTTCAGGCTGTAGAAGTGGTTTATGATCGGTCCAGTAGTGTCATGTTTTGCGGCATTTTTGTTTGCGACTGCACGCATTGGCTGCTACAATAAAGCGATTTCCGAGCGAACACTTCAGTTATCCGGGCTGTCACGTGGTTCACTTGTTGTATAGAGTCCAGCCCAGAGAGTGTAGAAAGCACGAACCGATGAATGTTATCAGCCGCCTTGTGATCTGCGACACATTTGCAAAGCAAGTGACCTCGTAAACATTTTTGGTATAACGAAATCAGCGGAGGATGACAGACACAAGTAAAACTACATCCGTCCTGATATGCGCGGGCGCATTATTGAAGCCTTCGAAACAGTCGATGATTGGAGCATGGTAGTTCGCCTAAATGGAGTAAGTTGCAGGATAGCGTATAAGTGTCTGCACGTCGATTGTGTCAGTTACGAAGTGCAACCCTGCGGAGGAAACAGAAATAAAATTTTGAATGAATCGGAAATCGAAATTATACTAGAGTGGATACCCACGAGCCCGACGGTGACTCACATTTTTGAAAGTGCTTGAAAACGCGGAGTCTGCGAAAGAAGTATCGACAACTATTATCAGCCGATACTTGAATAAGCGGTTCATTAATGTGGAGAAGTTATGCCGAATTCCTGTCAGCATAGTCAACAATGGGAACCGGGTGCTGAGACGGAATTTCGCTTATCGATTACTGAAGTACCGTGCGAGCTCCAAGACCGTTTGCTGGACTGATAAGATGGATTTCAGCCTGTTTTGCACGAGGTCAATGGGAATTCTTTGGAGGAGAAGAAAGTGTGCATTTCTGTCATCAACGGTAGATTCCCTAACATACGGTTCATTGAAGCAATGATAGGGGGTTTCACTGCAACCCATGCGGTGCAAAGAGGTGCTTACAACAGCGCGGGCTTTAGACGATGGTTCTGTGCTGTGATGGACAAAGTGAGGGTTGACGAAGGTATATTAATAATAGTGGTAATTTGTGACAATGCTTATGGCCATACTTTGTGGAGCTGCTTATCAAGGAGGGCAGTCATTGCGATTAGAACCATATTTGCTTATGCTGAGACCCACCGAAACTGTCTGAAGCAAACTGAAGGCAGAAGTCTAGCAGCAGTTGCTAATCCGCTATGATGCTTTGATAGGTGGTGATCTCGAGGGGATACTGAACCAGCAGGGTCGGCGCATACTTACTCAGGAACAAGTAATCTATTCTGCAATGAGGGACGTCACGGTCAAGCCATGAACCCATTTTGTCCCCCACAGTGGGCGCTTCTGTGCACGTAGTGGCCCATTCAATCTAATGATGAAAATGACCAAGATTTGATAACAACAAAGAACAGTTGCAGCGGTAACGGATGGACGCAAAAGTTGAGCGTGCAAATAAAACAGAAGACGTATCAATAAAATGAGAACAACTCAATGACGAATCACGGTCCACTGAATTGAACAGGCTACCGTAAAAAAGAAAGACATCGCCAGAGGGCAGGTTCAGAGGACGACCGGTGGATAATTCCACACGCAGCGTGGGATGATGGACGTTGAACGTCCATACATTAGCCGACACACGGAGCTGAAATACTTCACCGTACAGTTACTTCACCAGCTCGAAAATCCGCACAACTAAAGAAGGCAGAGATGGTGCGCGGTAACTCCAGTTTATTCCTGTTGACCATCAAATTCGAAAAGTGATGGTGATGCTTCCAAACAAGTGCACAGATGAAGCTAACAAAACGTTGTATAAAAAACGTACAAAAATGAATTACAAAATATAACTACGAACTGTGGACACCATATGGGAATACTGCCGTAAGTTTCATGTCTACCTGTGAGTGGCGAAATCCTTATTCAAAGCTAATACCATACGATTAATTTTCTTATTCGTATAAACAAGTTGTTTTGTTGGATGTTAGACGCGACTTCTGTCGCTGGCCTTTTCGTCACTTCACCGAATGATAAGCGTTCAAATAATTTGAAGCAGATATGCAAAATTGCGAGGCACATGCTTCATAACAGCGGGTAGCATGTTCCCGTCTTGTCTGAAGTTCTAATGGGTAGATGTATTAATCGCCGATGGCCGTGTTATAGTCGTATTGGGTGAGCGCAGCCGGACGACATATTCCGTTCGTACACCATCATCAACGTTGTAACCACTCACAGGGTATACGAACAATTAACGGAATAAGATCTAGGTCTCTGGTATTCTTGTCGTATACCGATCAGTTTTAGTTTAGGATGTCCTTCTATGAATGGCCACGTATGAATGCAAACGCACAAGCATAATACCGAGATATATGTACATACCGTAAATACTCCTCAACGGATAGTTTATGCACCTACTCCATGGGCAGATGCAGTTGTTACGACTCCTCCAGTTGACAAACACATTAATATAGCGGAAACATACCGAACGAGTATTTTCTTCTGTTTGGCTAAGAACTTCTGACCATTCGATTGTTCATATGTGCAGTGTGAAGTGCGATTTTTTGTGGACGCGCCGACGGCCGCTTAAGATCTGTTAAGAAGGTCGGCCTCCTCAGTTGTTTGTTGGTCTTATCAACTTACACAATATCAAACATGACTGCCTTGTTTATATGCTTCCTTTGTCATTAGTCTTCGCGTACTCGCTGGCATGCAAGCTTTCTTCTAGGCCCGGTCTGTCTCGATTAGATGCGGTTTAACAAATGCTCTAACCCTATTCTCTGTACAGTACAAAATCTCAGCTAAGTTCAATGGACTAACGAGTTGTGGCATTATTGTGGCTGATGGCTGTGGGTCATTCATGTGACAAACCCGAATCTGCTCGTTCAGATTTAACAATATCTGTTAGTCCATTTTTCCCATAATTTACGTCATACTTAAAACAAACATAATGTCCTACGTTTTACTTAGTTCCGCTAAGGATAATACAAAACAGGGGTCTTAGAGTTATTTCATTCAATGTGGTACTCACCGGTGGTGGAACGATAACCCCATTAAACGGAAGTAAACCGCGGTACTTTTGGCTTATTTGGTTTTTAAGGCATTTATTTTTACTAAATATTCAACACCAATATCTGTTAACTGGACAGGGATTGCTTCGAACTGAATTCAGAAGGGCCTAATGTTGACAAACAGTTGTAGAGAGCAAGAACCATGTCTAGCATAATTGATTGCCGTGGCGCCGACGAACGTCAGGCGTCACGGGTTGTGACAATGTTAGTGGAAACGATGGCTGAATTTAGGTTGTCACTTTTAAGCTGGAGGCGTCTAAAATTTGGCAAACAATCGTTTGTTACTAGCTGTGACAACGTAACATGTGTCAAATAAAGCGGCATCACCAAGACAAACGGATTAAGTACGGTGAAAGTAAATCGTTTCTTACAGATCAATAAGTCTTTTCGGTCTGCAAAACGGAAAGGCAAGTTCCAGGCAGAGTGACGGCGCCATCCGCCCATCAGAAACACCAGTATACTCTGCGCACCTTTTGTCGAGGAAGTCTCCAATCCCTGGAAAATATTGTTTTGCAAAAGACCTGACAGAGTACAGTTGTAAGCAATCATCGAAGTTGACATGGTTCATTACTTCTACGGCCTTCACCAGTGTTTTCATTAACCGCTGTTCTGCCAACCGTTCACCGCTCATAAGCCGCAGCGCCAGTCGCGTTTTGGTGGGGCAGTTAAGCGCAAATGAAGCCAGAGTACATACAAATAATGGTCCAGTAATGGGAAGTAAGGAGGAAAAGCCATCTGAGAACCAGCTTCTACGAATAGATGATATGAAGGTTTAGTAATGCATCAAAATTAACGTTCGTGGCTGCAAGAATTCTTCCCACGAGTAACTCGAATGATCGTACTGGTCTTTGCGAAAAAGGCTCAAAATCGCCGTCAGGAAAATGTCTTGTGTAAGAAGAAAGAGGATCAGCGAGATGGGAATAAATAAAGTGAGGGAGCATAGTCACTGACCTTCTATAAAACACAACAATCGTCAAAAACTCATCGCAAGCATCTACTTTAACAATAATAATGGACAGTTAAATCAGCCACCGCATCCATAAGCTTAATGAACGCACTGCGCGCAACATTTGTGCAATGGAACTTGCGTTTATCTCTACGAAGGAGATTGGTCATTGGGTACATTAGATACGCACAGCAAAGTATGATACATCGGTGGTGGATGACCAGTTCACTGAAATGATGAGATGGCTTAAACGGATTTGGCTCAAAATGTTCATGGATGGCTTTGACCTTAACAGTGAGAGCGGCAATTCCATTTTCTGAGATCTTGTGATCCAGAAGCTACATCTGGCCTCAACCAGTTCACACTTGGTAGAGGTGATTGTGACATTGTGTTGGGTCAATCGTCCCAGCAGGGTGCGAAGATTCGCAAGGTGCTGTTTTCGTGATGAACTAGCGGTTGAACGATCATTCAAATACTGGTAGACGAAACCCATATCGCGTCACTTCATGAATGAAGCGCTGAAAAGTTCCATCCGTGTTCCCTAAACCAAATGGCACCGGAAGAAATTCGAGGAAGCCAAAAGGAGTGAAAACTTCGGTTTCAAATGTATTTTGTTTGACTGTCCGGACCTGGTAACAAGCGCGTGTCAGATTTATCTTGTTGCATGTGGTTTTCCCAATGAAGAAGATAGCTAAATCTTCCGCATACGGGATCGGGTACTTGTCAGGGACTGTTGCTTTGTTAATCCGGCGGCAATCACCGTCTGGGCGCAGATCACCTGACTTTTTGGGGACCATATGCGACGGGGAGTCCCACGTAGTATCCAGAGTTCAAGCGAGCGCTTGAAATCTGCCCCTGCGAGTTTTAATTTACTGGGGGTCAACCCTCGAGGCTGTTCTGGGACGAGGGGTCCCTTAGTGGGATGTTATGTATGATACTAGATTCGGTTGTTTGGACATCGTTCAATTCTATCGCGGGTAAACCGAAATTTGATTCAAATGTTTTCGCTGTTATTGTTTATGTACTTGTTTGCTCTGTCGGTACCCTGTGCATCAAAAATTGCATACGATTATTGTTATTCCTTATCGAACGGCATATGGAATGATTACACATGGAAACTTTTGGGTTGCGTTGTATTTGTTTCTGTATGCTTCATATTGTGAACTGCTTGTTTCAATTGGCAGTGATGCGAGTCAGATCTAGCAGTGCTTGGATTCCGTTGACCAAGGCAGCGAGCACTTGCGACCCTTGTGGATGCAAAATGCCCGTACAAAACGGTATGCAGTGCTATCGGTGCCAGAAGTGGTATCACTTCAAATGCACTGGCCAGAACGGACACCAGTACAAACGATTTGATTCTTCTGCTTTAAATTTTATCCGCATGAGCTGCAGGTTCGATATAAGTCAGGGCGACGCTTTGCCGCTGATTAGCCACACGGGCGTCGTGAAAAGTGAGGCGACGCAGAAAACCTGCGACTGTAAATGCGGAGCCGTTCTCCTCGGTACCGTATGTCCTTCTGTTTCTTCCATGGGGAATTGGATGGAGGAATACCAGCGGACTCCGTCTGAAATGAAGTTGTAGCTCCAGTCCTTAAGTGAATACACAGTACTTGCCCTCTTAGGCTTTGTGATCACCAACAAGTCAGCTACTTTGTCAACTGCATATATAAGGCAGGCAGAGGCGAATATGAATGAAACATTATCAGAGAAAGGAGTTGTTTTACGGGGTCGCTTCCCCACAGCATCTTCACCAGCGGAACTAGTTGGGTCGGTCTTGGCTTCTTTGTTCTCCCCTAACACAACGAGTCTCGTCCTCGCCAGCAGGCTACACGCCAAAACAACCAAAATGTCACTCGACCTGTTGGTAACCTTGCTAGCCGTGCTGAGTACTAAGACAGTGGTGAAAAAATCGGAGGTTTTGAAGTCCACCAACGTCCACCTGAAAGGTGCTTCTTTCGACCGCTGTCGGCAAGAGAGGGCAAAACGCGAGTAACAGGCTAGAACTACGTCACGAATCATGGCAGACCGGAAACTACATCTGGAGACTAAGGCCGTGGTTTCTGCTCCAGCAGTATCCACTCAGACCCATGTGCCGGTAGTGGAAAGCAAGAACGCTGATCCTGTAGTCGCCGTCCATGCGGCGGACGCCCCAAACACGGGCAAAAGTGTTGAAGACTGCACAAATGCCGTGCTCCGAGTTACCCATGCCGGAAACCACCAAGAGGGTTCGTAGAAAATGTTTTCTTCCAAGAATTCGGAACGATGGGGGCCTGTTGGTGATGCCACCCGTAAATCAAAAAGCACCTTATTGGCCCTTCCCACAAACATCTTTTATCAGTGGCCCAGTAAAACGCGCACAATACCTCCCTTCAAACCCTGCATCCAGCAGGTGAAGTCAAATTTTTCGTGGTAAAAAGCTCTTGAACCCCCTCCGAAAAACCCAAATTTAGCAGGGGCACAAGGGTCGAAAGTTGCGTCACCGAAAGTGCTGGTCAAACGTCCTGTAGGAACGTTGACATATGCACAAGCATTGACGTCGAGAGCACAGCATCGGAGGAGGGTCATCAGAACTATCCGGCAATACATACTGAGTCCAACGCCACCACCCTCCACAATTTTAGGTTTTCTTTCCCAAGCTTTTATCCGCACCATCCTCTTTATTCTCTCGAGAGGTCAAGTGAGGAATTAGCTCTTAAGTGCACGTATACGAACTGTCTGAGTTTTTTCAGTGAGGTACCGGAAATCAGACAGTTAAATCATAACACACAACCCCACATTTTCGCTTTCACGGAGACATGGCTTATAGGTGACGTCAGTGACGGTGAAGTGAGTGTCCCAGGGTATGCGGTTTACTAAACGGACTCCGCCTGAGGGGTGATGAGGGTCTTGCGATTTTCTTTCAGCATTGTTTCCCAAAACTCACGGTTATCGGTGGATTTCATTCCTCTGATAAATGTGATGCTTTGCGTGGATTTGCGTGGCCGAGACTCACCCTCAGTGGGGGCAATCTATCGTCTTCCATCATCCGGCGTCTCTGAAGATGACAAAATTCCTGTTAAGCTATACAACTTCTTAGGACTATAAAACTTTGCTCATCAGCTTATAATGGACGACTTTAATACGTCGAAGAAAAACCGGGCATCGGGTTCCCTCCAGAGATGTGAAAATTGCTTCTCGACCTCCTTATCGACGATGGTAGGACGGAGGGCGTAGACACAGCATGTCAACGCCGCAAAGCCGCATCGTTCTGACCAGATTTCCTCTCTGCCCGAACTAGTTGTCACTAATCAGAGCCACCCGGTAGACAGGGTGATCATCAAGCTACCACCCAGACACAGTGACCTTTCTCTGCTCATCGTTGATCTTATCTGCCACCGGTTACAGCAACCAGTAAAAAGTCTACAGTTCGAAATTTTAATCAAGCTGATTGTACCGGCCAGAAAAATCACCCAGGTTCACCTCATTTTGACTATGGCTCCGTGGACCAGAACTATCGTGCGCTTCAAAGCGCAGGTGAGAAAGCGGACGACTTATTTGTGCTGCGCGAACTGCGCATTTTCTCTTATCGCCCACCTCTTCTGCGCAGATTTTGTCGTCTCCTCAGTGACCGTTCCCACCTATTCGCGAAGCATAAGCTTACGAGAAATATGAAGGACCAAAGCGTGTTCCACATTGTTCAAAATGGGTGTAGACGGGAAATCCGTGGGCATGCCAAACTCGTGCATGAAAATGTCCTCCTCAGAGCGCGTGGACACAGAACGTCTTATTCAAGCACACGAGATGACTAAGAGAGAATAAACCCTCGGATCTTTCTGTGTGACTGCCTGACAGCGAGACCTAATTTGACTCCCTAGCTGTAGCCGAGTGATTCAGGGAGTACCACTCGACAGTCCATAGCGTCGCACCGGGGGTTTCATACACTACCCTTCCACTGCAGAATTTCCAGCAACCATTGGTTGCAGCTGAGATTTTGTGTTAGAAGCTGAAGACATTTTATCAAAGGTCAATTTGTACAGTGGAATTGGTCCTGATAGGATACATCCCAGAATCCTCAAAGAAACAGCTTCTAGTCTGACAGAACCCCTTTACGAGCTGTTTAAACAGACGCTCCAGGCTGGCATTCTCCCTGGCGCATGGAAAGAGGCGACGGTTACGCCCATATTTGAAACAGGCGACAGGCACTCTCCGGCCGGCTATCGCCTAACCAGCCTTACCAGCATTCCATGCGAGATAGTGGAGTGCCAACCCTCGATCACTCCTTATCAGACCGTCTTTTTTTCCTACCCAGCGTGGCCTCCTTCCTAACCCGTCATACACAACTAATATGCTCATTTTCATGAATAGCCTGACGGAGACCAAAGACAATGACCTCATCTCAGGTGCTATCTTCTTTAACCATACCAAGGCGTTGGACCGCGTCCCACACGGCCCCCTGAAACACACACTGGAAGCCTATGTTATTCAGGGAGAGGAGCTTCGCTGGAACAACTGTTTCCTCGATAATAAGACGTTTAAAGTTATAAACGGACCGCATCGTTCATCTCCCTTCTTCAGTTCGTCGGGAGTTCCTCAAGGGTCAGTGTTCAACTGTCTGTTATTTCTGATCTACATCAATAACCTTCCGGAGAAGTAGTCCCAGCAACGCACTTCTATATGTCGATGACCTAGAAATTTGGAATACCACTGATCCCAGTGCGTTATAGATCGATCTTGACGGGAGTAAGCGGGCACCGGGCAAAGTAGATATAATAAAAATCGATCTAAAGAAAGATCTGGTCATCTGGGTGTCGTTTAAATTATATTTCGCTTATCAACATGAGGTGGCGGCAAATAAGGGACAAGCCGCTCTTAAATTGATTGGACGCACTTTTCCCCCATATACAACAGTGTTTCGAACACTACGGGATTTTCATGAGAATGTTCCTTGAGTGTGCTGATCAGGTTGTTTATACCGGCCTGAAGAGAGGCATCCTAGCCATTGAGCATGCCCAGCGCGTGGATGCCAAACTAATCACAGGCCCGAGAAACGCCGCGTACGAGCTTCGACTTGAAATTCTTGATCTATACCCGCTTGAATTCCGACGGCTCTGTGGTGATTTAATTTTCACACGCTTTCTGCCTAGAGTAGACCTCGTTGGTCAGTTCTTCATTGTAGCGAATGATGACGGTCGGTGTGGACATAACATGAAGCTTTTCAAGCTTCGTCCTCGGACCTTTCTCAGACAGCAGTTCCCTTCCCACAGACTTGTTAACCTCTGGAACATTCTTCCTGCTTGTCGTCAGTCGCGCTTCTAGCGATCACTTTAAAGCATTACTTGACTCGCATTTTCTAAAACACCTTTTATGCGAGTAATCTCAATTCGTTTCGTGATATTTACTGTAATTCCCAAGAGCGGTGCCACACCCTGCTTTCAATGAATGCCTTTCAGATCAGCAGACGCCCGCTTGATATTGAACAAGAAAAATTGACTGGGTCCGGGACCCTTGGGCTTCTGCCTCGAACTTGTGTATCAGTCGCTGAAACGCTTTATTTGTGAACGACCCTGTGGGAACTCAGTGAAGAGGCCCACAAACTGCATGGGGGCGGCAAGTTGGGCATATATTGGTGTTTTGACCGCAAATGTTGCGTGCTTTTCGGGTGTGCTTGGCCCAGTGCTGGAATCGATTAACAGCCGTGGTCTCATATCAACTAGAGGGTCAAATGACAGAGAAACTCGATGCGGATTATGGCAAAAGTTACCGCAGCGACTGTGAACACCCAGCAACATGTCCGCCAAGGTCCAATTGAAAGCTGAAGAACGTTGCCCGTCAGTCGTTATAGGTGTGCCATTTGCAGCACGGAGCTATGGACTGCAGGGGTTCGGCATGTTTCCTTTTGTAGACAGAAGCACGCTAACTTACGCCTCGGCGTCAAGCAAGAACGAGTCTCCGATTTTTACATCCTTCACAAAAATAAGGCTGCAAGATGCGACACCGAAAGTTTTAGTCGCCATTGGGGGCCGGCGTGAAAGTCTCGCCGCCCGTTCGGCTGGTTTGTGCACGGTTTAATGCACCTGGTGGATTGAGTGACAAAACGTTGGTGACGTCAACAATGGCCGTCTTTCCGCTGCAACTTTATGCGCCTGGGGGATCTGCTAGGTCGACGGCGTGCAGGACGACCTGGAAGGATTCTGCCGAAATTGCGGCGAATAACTGCGACTTCGGCCCACGATGCTTCTGTTTGGTGTTGACATAGAGGGGCCGCCCTCGTTATGTGATGAATTAGCCCCCACTGAGAGTGGTGCCTGTGTTGGAACTTTAATCTGGTTGTGAAGTGGCCGAAAACGTTCTGCCACCTGATGAGGTACTTCCACTGCCTCGGATGCAGGTTGTAGTCGTGCAATAAACAATTGCCTTTGCTACGTCCGGCTGTCTCGGTATCCGCAGTTCGCGAAGAAGAGACTCGTCCATGTGCGACGTGCCAAATAGTCGCTGCGTTTCTCAGAGTGGGGTCGTAGAGCACTTATTTTTCAGCTTTAGCTCGCTAAATAGCGGTTGTAAATAGGACGTTTCCGATGGAGCTACTCGCTTGCTTACCTCCTCTTTGGGAGTTACATAGCGGTTCATTTTGAGCTGGTTCACTAACACGTCTCGAAATAGTATCGTGACTTCTTTCAGTGAACGGGACACTGTCTGGCTGAATTTAGTCCGGTCGGGAAAAGTTCGGCTATTGGAAAATTCCACCGCTGAGTATGTGAACTACCCGACTAATAGCGATATAGCTACAATGGGGTACTAAAAAGGTTTGGAAACTTGATCAAACACGAGTACGACAACCAAAAGTCACATAGCAATGGACGATTAAACCGGTGATATGAGACTAATATAACCAAACCTATATGCCACCAGAAAAATGACTGTTTCGAAAACGAAAGGCAAAATAATGATACGGAACGAACTTACCGGAAACGAGAAGGTGTAACAGAGCGCTAAAAATTTATTTCTGGGTCACCAACAGTCGGAACCAGTTCAGCGAAATACTACACAGCAAGTTCAAATTATTGGCAACGGATCGACAAAGAGAAACAAAGACTCAGCGTGTTGACCGCCGAGTATTGACGTTTACCCTGGAAACTGGAGTGTACAGAGAACCCGTCAAACAGGAGAGGCGTGGAGTGGGCGGTGACTTCAGCCCCGGGACGGATATCACAAAATGGATAACCTGACTAGAAAAGTAGGCAAAAACAGATATCGTCAAAATTGTAAAAAGCAATGCGTCTATCAAAAAAATCATGCGGTACGATCGGGGAAAGCTGGCCGTCATGTTTTGAAGACGTGTTCAATCCATACATTTTAGAGGACATCGTCTCACATCTGATATTCACTCTGTGATTGTCACTAGTTTCAGTCAATTCTATTGATTTCATGCGCCATATACAACAATCACTTTCTGTTAACGGTGGTTTCAAGCATTACTTCACTGTTGACACGGGTAGTGTTGAATCTTTTGTTTCTGCTGATATCTGTTAAAGGTATTATTGGATATGCTTCACCTATTCTGGGCGAATGTGAGCTTTTGCTCACAAATGTGCAGTTCGCCGCTTATACATGCACATTTTTGTCATGAATTCTGTCCCGCCTATTATCGGTCTTAGGTGTGTGAAAATTTTGAGGCTCTTTCTTGCACTGTCTCTTAAATCTTCCGGGACTGAAAATTCCATTTCTGCATCTGTTTCAGATTAGAAATCAGGTATTCAGTAAGTATCTGCAACCGATCCAGTATAGACATAACTCATGAACGCGTAAACGGGAAGTAACGTCATCACCAGTACTCAGGCTTTCATGTGAATTACGGGGTGTGTGATTGTAGCTAAAGATGTAATATTGCGTGCTATTTTTGTTCTAATGCACGTATAGCTACATTGTACGGCTACTGATTACATAACGATTTCGTTGGCTAGTGTGATGCGCTATTATTGCTGTATAAAGACAAGCTCTTGGTTTGAGCTGGGCAGATTTCCGGTTTTTATTTTTTAGTCCCAACTGCCACACACACTCCCAAAGTTATCTCACCGCAGCGTTGTGCAAGCGTACACGTTACTGGCCGCCGTGGCTCGAACGCTGCCAAGATAGCGCGGTTAACAAATAAAAACGCCTTATTTGCTTTTACCTGAGACGTCAGTAACACAGTTACAATAAACTGACAGAAGTTTTGGACTTGAAGGTCCACTCTTCAAAGATGAGTGATGAGATTAGTAACCGGATATCTCTTAAAGCTGATCATTTCAGGGTCATCAGTGCTTCTAGCGTTGGGGCTCTACCTACTAATACGATGGAACAATTAGTGAGGAGGGCAGTTGCTGGGAAAATAACTTATTCCGGTGCACACAACACTTTTGCATTCAAACGCACACAGCGGAAAGCCCTTGTTATGTATGATCTGACATGTAACCTAAATTCGTTGCGTAATTGGGATAGGTAAGTGAGCGGAGGAGGAAGTACGCAACCACCTGCGACGCTACGCCCGGTGATTACTGTAAAGGGCGGTTACAGTGCGCACGGGGCAGACGGTCTATACAACCCGCGTGCGCACAGCAGAGTGAGAACGTCAGCTGAGTATGACCGCGGTTACACAACGTTCTTAGTTTTCCAGAAATCGGAAGTGATCGTTGGTTTCGAAGCAGGTAATTCTTTCAATTGAAATGCGCATTAATACATTACACTTCATAAGTTAGTTAGCACTTCCGAACCGTGACCAGAATGTATATGATGAAGTATGTTGTGCACTGTGCGGATTGTCATTAACAAGTGAACCCTTGGTTAAGCCACAATGAGTTAAAACCGAAAAGGTTATCGGATCACCCACATGTAGGTTAAACGCAAACATGCACACACACACGAGCACAGTATCTATTTATCGTTATTTACAAATAAGATATACAGGTGGGGACTTCAAATGAACCGTGATTCCACATATCTTATTAGAAGCCTATCTACACATCCAACTTCAGGCACACAAACTGTTGTAAGCCCTCCTAAACGATACGACTGTCCGCCCTTGCTACCGTAATGCGCTTGGCAAAATTCGGATTTTCTTCCTGGTAATTATTAACACGAAAACCTCGGCACCAAAAAGTACCGCGACTGTCCCGTATTCGCTTCCAAGAGAGGCCGAAGAGCGCATTCAAAATATAGAGCTTTGTTCCGCTCCAAAACGGGTGCAGCTAGGGCAACAATTTTAAATTGTTTAGACGGCATGTAATGTCTGCACATTCTCAACACATCATGAGAAGGAGGTAGGATCGCTAATGTGCATAGCCGTACAAAAAGTCCCAACCGACTTGAACAGTTCAGCTAATTATGACTGAGTCAAGTGGTTTTTTTTCTTTCTCACGACGGAGGCGCCTTGGGACGTTAACAGGGTGGGCACCCTAACACAAACAAGTGCTAGTTGATGAACGCCTGACTTGAAGTTTGTACGACGTAAATTTTCTGATTCAACTCGCTTGATGAGAGCTTTCAGGAAGGGTCAAGACCTCGCAATACCGGCAACTCTTTTGGTTCCAATTCGTCGTGGCCTAACCAAGGAACTACCTGGTAACATTTCGTTCATGTTGTATGGAAGGTTGCACCTAATACATATCAACTCCCCACATTAAGCGCATTGTCTTCTCTTTGATGGCATCTTAAGAACGGTTATGTCCAAACGGTTGTTTAGATGTTGGGGCTGCAAGGAGAGTGGGGGAATACAAAATGGGTCGGAGTATTGGCAGGTAACTAATCAGGGAGAATACCAGAAAGAATGGCGGACTCCAGCGTCCGCTTTGTTGCGCTGCTATTGGTCTGTACAACCTCTGTATGTGACTGGCTAATAAAGCGTGGTGTAAAACGCTTCCGCTGTGGACACCGCCCTTTCTACCACGATAACATCTGGTTAACTGCCAGGCGAAGCAGGCGGAAACGCTAGTGGAAAAAGAAATCGTGTTCATATGGTAGAGCAAACATAAGTAGACAGTGGCATCATCCCAAGTAGCAAAATGGGATCGGGCCCCCGTCAGTCCCCCGTCACAGCCCCACTGGTAGACATATCAGGCGATGGTTCTGCAACGCTAAAAACAGAGGCGGACGACAAAATGAACACCTTCCGAAGTACCGACATTTACGGCCATTTTCCAAATTACCTGTTTCTACTAATCTTGGTTTCACTTTTATACACATTGCTGGTCAACGATGGTGTCGTGTATACTTTAAGCCTGTCGATTTTGTAATGTGCGTCGTTGCTTTTATTCTCAGTTCTTATTGTTTCAGGATGACACGTTTTGAATTCAGATGTTATGGGGAACTTTAGAAAATAAACGCTTAAATGAGCGATGCCCCCGCGCACACGCAACGTAGTCTAGGATTCGCACAAGCCGAAAAAATCGACATATTTAGTTAAGGCGAAATTTAAAATGTTGTTATTTAATTTTATCTTTGGCTGGCCTGGCTGGCGTCCGGCCCGCACGGGTTGGATGTACAACAGCCACCACACAGCTCGCGGCTGACCCATAATGGCCAGGGTAGTATACGAAGGGGGCCCACGCTTGTGTGTTGGCTTGGTACTGGCTTAAACAAATTTTCGGCCGCGTGCGGAATTTTGTAACGGGGTACAAATGACAACCATTGATGGAGGATAATCAGTGGTAAACTAAATATTTTGCTACAGCAGTTAAACGTGGAGTTGTGTAATGTATTTGTGTGTTGGCTCTAAGTCGTTGAAGCTTGTTAGTTACCACAGGTGGCAAAGAACGGTCCACGCGTAAGCGTACTGTCATTTGTGGCGGAGTTCACGCATGTCATAGGAGAGTCCAGAACCCAGGCTGCTGGACAAAAATGAGGACGAACGAGTGTTTAATCGTTAGAAAACGATCGGATTGCCAGAGCTGAGATCAACTTATTCACGTTTGGGTAAGACAAGTGGAATATTGGTAAAGTATTAGGAGCTAATGCATTATTAACGCTTTACGCGCTGAAGACTGATAATAATGAGAAAACCGTTTACAGAAAGTTAATGAATTACACATCCTTCTACTCTGATAAACCTTTTTAGATGGACAGGTTCGTAGATGTGACCGCTTTAGCAGCACGTAATAACCTCGAAAGTTTTCCCACCTTCTATGGTTTGCTTACCGCTGGCATACCAACCTGCCTGTCTATGACCCTCGTTGGAACCTCTTTCAATTGCGTGTTTCAGTACAGTGTGACACTCCCGCCGTGAGACACGTTTGTAGTGCTCAGTCCCATAAACCATTTATTGCTTTGCGGAAAATTCAACATTTTATGTTCTGTACGTTGCAGGCCGGACGGTAGCTGGCTGCACGCCGTAGCTTCCTTAATCCTGACAATATATAGCGTACCGCGCCTCTTGCCAACTCATACTTCTTTGCTTTATTGGGGGCTTATCACTGAGTAAAACCTTGTATCGTTACTCCCACACCGTTGAATTCCATCGTAACCTGAACATTTATGTCCCCGATCTCAGCGCTCTTCCATGTATGTCCACGCACAGCTCCGAACTTTCCATCCACCAAAGTGAGTCTGCAGTTTCGGCTGCCACAAGCCATTCGCAAGTGGCAGTATCTAGCGACGGTTCCCAGTCGATAGTTCACCGACAAATGCTATCAACGTTGGATAACTTAATTTCCCCTGCAAACGACAGCAACTGCGCACTTTCGTCATTCAGGGAAAACTCCGAGGACCTACCTGCGATACGTGGTGCATACAGCCTTGTAGATATCCCCGAATTTGACTCATCCACCAGCAACCATGACCAGATGACTGCTGGAAATAAATCTGGAACTTTTGCAATGATAGCGTCAACCTTTCCTGGCATAGACAAGCACACTTTTCAGACGGTTTACAGGATTTATATGGGACCGCCGCTCGAAAATAACACTCAGTTATTGTGTGTCGGCCAAAGAAACTACATAATCACCGCCGAATTTGTCTGGCGAGTAGATACCGAAATGAGCACCGGCCACTGGCATTCGTCATACAAGCCTCGCCTTGAGGTTCTCGAGTTCTATCCACTCAGGCTTCGGAACTCCCCCAATGACTCCACCTTCACACATCTTGCTTTTTCATATGGCCTACATTTTCTTGGCTGCAGGGCGAGCAACGGCCGTAGAGGGCACCACAAAGTGCCCTACAAGTTCCGATTTCGGGCCGTTCCTCGAGTGACTGTTTCTTCTTACGGGGTTATCAGGCACTGGGGCGACTCTTTATCTGGGTTCGTTATCTGCTCTTTTGAAGGGGTTTTTAAAGCATTGCTAGATCGCCTGTTACTAACAACCTTGTCCAACTTTTAATTTGGCTCTGTTCTTGGTATCTGCTTCAATACTCAACAGTGGCATAACAGCACTCTTTCAGTGACTACCTTTCGAGCCAACGGATACCCGCTACTCATGGAAGTAAACGTGCTGGATGGATTCGGGCGACAAGGATCCCCAGCCTCAACCACCTACAGAATTACTAAAATCGGTTAAAACCGCTTCCATATGTGTATTATGATTCTTGCTAGGCAAATGTGCGGCAACATCTCATATCGCTGGAATCTTAGTGACAGACTTGGCGGATGGCATTCTCAGCAAACAAATGCACTATTCTTGGTTATCATATACCAAACTGCCTCATGGCAATGAATGACTCGTGGTCCAGCCGCTATTTCAACGCGCCAACTTGGCGTACGCTGTTTTGATTCATTTTCTTTCGACGGACACATCTTTTTAAGTGACGAAAACCGGAATGCTTAGTCAACCGTGCACGTTTTCCTGTTGCTGGCTCATATCTCTATAGGTCATTCTTACAACTCCAACTCGAGAGTTGCACGTTTGAATAGAGGCATCTGTACAAGGCGGATGGGTTGGCCCGTAGAAGATCTCAAAGTGTATGTGCGAGGAGTTTGCTTGATTATCCACCTGCGAGACTTTTGAGGCATTACCAGAAGATCGAACTCAAACCTGTTCAGTTAAGGTAACACAAACTGAACCTTAAAAGTTTAAGGTGAGAGAAGAGCTTTTGGTTGATCCGGTTATTGAAACGCAGGAACTGTGCATGAGACCCTATTATCTCAGTAGTAACATGACAAAACGAAACTACCTTGGGTGATCCTGTCAAAACCTGAGGTCTTTAATTCATATTTTGCTGCTTCCTTCAACACTGATGGGAGTGCATTGCCTCCACCCCCTGTAAAAACAAATACCTTCCCAGGTCACGTTTCTGTTAATGCAGTAATAATACACTCTCAGTTGGCTACTATCAGACTTTCCGATCTTCCTGGTCTTGAAGGTATTCATCCTGTTGCTCTCAAACACTAAGTGGAAGACTGTTCTAGTTTTGCTCGATGTTAATGTACTTCCCTCATTATTAGACTACTCTCCTCAGTGGAGAAATTCTGTAGTTAGGTCCCCCCACAGAATTGGCCCGGGGGAAGACGTCAGCAGCTATCGTCCCATTAACCATTCTTCAATTTGCTCTAGGGCGTCGGAGAGGATAATAAAATGTCGCATGGGTAAATTCTTATTATCAGCAAATCTTATAACTCGCTCCCCGTATGGGTTCCACAGCAAACGTTCGCTCATAACTTGCCAGCTGGACTATTTAACCATGTCACAAAATCTGCTCACTTAAGGAATGCAATTATTGTTATACTCTCGGATGTGCAAAAGGCTTTGATCGTGCACCTCCTAAGCGTTTTCTGATAAAAGTGGAATCCCTTGGCATAAGCGTTCAATTGTTTAGCTGGTTTGCTTCATACCTGGAAGATCACGCACTAACAGTGAAAACGGTTCATGACAACTAAATGCCGAGGCCAATCACCAATGGAGTAATTAAAAGAAGCGTCCTGGGACCGTTTGTCTTTCTTATTTATATGAATGATATATGTGAGGTTTTCAAGCACGGCAAACTACTCCTATTCGCTGATGACATCAAACTTATCTACACTCCCTTCTGGCGATCTTAGTTATTGCTTAGGAAATATGTGAAAGAGATCAATGTCATTGGAGTCTTGGTGCCAGACTTGACTGATGAAATTATCAGCCAGTAAATCGACCATCGTTGCACACTGTTGTCATATACCGGAGAACTTTAGGAAGCTGGATGGTTATGGTATTTCAATTGCCAACTCAGTCCGCGACCTAGGTATACGTTACTCAAACTCATTCAATTTCGCAGAACATGTATCTTTCCTAGTATCTACAAATGGGCGAACGATTGGTTGCATTAAGCATTCATTCTTCTTTCCTGCAGCCTGACTACACCTTCGTAAACTGTGCGTACGACCTGAACTTGAGTACCGCACGTTCGTTTACGGTTACCTGCGAGGGCCTGATAGGCTAGCTCTGGAAAATCTCCAGCGGGCACTCACGAAGGATTTACTGGATTATCCATCTTTTCTCGACCACATAAAGCGCTGCTAAACGCCTGCACTGGACCCCCTTTGGTTACGGCGACTCAAGCTGAAGCTTGCAATTATACATAGTCTGGTTGATGCAATAAATTCATTGTCAACTTCACGATTTGCTTACACCATAGCTCAAAGTGCAACCTCAGGAACAAAGAATCTACATTGACGGCCTTTAAATTCCCTGAAAAGCTGCGCTCAAACTCTTTCCCAGTGAACTACCTCCACATTTGGAACAAACTCACACATGCAATTGGAGCCAGTAAAAATATTCATCAATCCAAACGAAACTCAGAAACCCTCCTGACATCAACGAACGTCATGTCCATTTTCAAACTCTGCCTGCCTGATGACGATATCTTTGAAAACGGGCCTAATAACTTCTGGGGGGAAACCATGTATGGCATGATACAACGCCACGTGAACTTCGAACTGACCAGAGCTATCAATTTCACCACTGAAGGTACTTATCTTGAGTTCAAAGCTTATCAACGACTCCAGCAGGATAGATCTTGTAAATAGTTGTCTAAAACTTGCAGGTGAACAACAAAACAAGTCTACGGTCAATACATAGTGTCAATATACACAGACCCGTTAGCAATAATCATATCCTCCTGATACGCACTTACTCCGTACTTGATGATAAGCGCTGTGTGCAGTTAGTAATTACTATGCAAAAGCTGTGCACGCTAAACCAGGCTGAAATGTATACATGTGTATGTGCTTAACCTGTTCGTCTCATATAATAACACACAAACCTCACCCTACCATCTATCCTTCGTCCTATCCTTAGAGACAACCTGACAATCTTTCCGTGTTGCTGAACATTCTTTCCATTCTGTATCTTAACCGTGTATACCAAACGGATATCGGAATTCGGCTGTAACCATATACTAGGAAAAGCTGTCAATCGACTTCTTTTCGCGTTATACAATGACAACTGTTTGCTAGTGCCATATATTTTACTAACCAACACAAATTTACAAATTTTGTGAACAGTCTGTCCAGAAAATTACATATTCCATTATTCGTCATACTTCACATGATCATTTTACATTTTGACAATTATGTGGTTTACCGGTATGGTGCTTCAAGACGGAAAAAAATTGGAAACGGCCATTTAGGAGCGAAAAGATATTTCAAAATGTTTCGTGAAACATTAAAATATATACTGCGGGACATATATACAGATCTTATCGAGTATAGTGGTTGTGTTGCGATGAGAAAAACCAGCCATACCTAAAAATTGCTCACATTCATACTTTGTTGAGAAAAATGTGTCGTTATATTTTTGAAAAAGCATCATGTTGACCTTCGTAATCGATTTTGCTTTATTAAAATGCTTCCACTGGAATTTTCATGGTGAAATACTCATTCCCACCTTGCAGAAACGTCCAGTTTCCCGTGTTTTTGGAGATATAATCGTATTTTTAACTTTCAACCACTTTGCATTTGCATTGTACACAAAATGTCACAGTAATTCCTAAGGAAAGCTATGCCGACACGTTTTTTGGTTAGGTATACATTTGAATTAAACGTTCGGCCTGTTTCCGTTGTAATACTTTTGGTGGAAAATGGTCTGCGTTATCACGTGGTTGTTTCTACCTACGGTGTGGTGTAAACATGGGTAACAAGTCCCACTCTATCATTAACAACGTGCGTATTATTTTGTTTATTGCTCGTTGACTATTTTCGAACGTAGCTTGCCATGTATACACAAGTCAATACTCACGTAGCTGACAGATAATGACCAACACTGATGCTCGTTAGTTATCTGACGAAACCATTGATTCCCACTTCGACCATTTCAGTTAAAACGCTTTTATCTCCTATCATGGACGTTCGTGCTTCCGATGACCGTCGGTCTATGTTTTCGCTAGCTGCAGAATCCACTGACGGCTAACAATATGTTATCTCATTGTTGGGCAGACTTGAAGATCATTATAACCTGTCCTAAACGGTACGAATAAAAGTTTATTCTGATTTCTCTCGTGTTCTCATAGTGTTGATCATACCTTAAATCAACTGGACGCAGCAGCTACTAGCGTGAATACATGCGGCATACTTAGGCGTTGGTCATAGTTCAAGTCAACTTGACGGAGCAGCTATGATCACTGCCCAAGTATGCCGCGTGGGTTCATGTCAATAGCTGAAAAGTCACACACGGATTACCACCCGGTCCACAAATTGGCAAAGAGCTGGGCGGGTAAACAAATGTCGGTACCAGCTAGATCTAACCAAGCCGTTCGGTGTCAATTCAAAACTGCTCTACACCAATGTCGCGTCTGTCACCATAGGCCAACAACGGGTCAACAGTATGTCACTTGCACCCCATGGGTGTGGTAGCTGTTCCAAAGAGAAAAGCCACCGCTTGTCCTGGGAACTAACACCTTGGTAAATTTGCTGTAGTTTTCGCACAATGAGTGCATACATCTAGGACCAGCAAGAAGGCAGGTAATTTCTCACCCCATATCATGTTTCAAAACCTGCCAGCGATTTGCGAGAGCAAGTGTCCAGGTCCTGAATTCCTCTCTTGCGGTACTACAGCAACATGCAGAAAAGTTACCAGGACCACGTTTCGAGCTTTTCGCTAATTCTCCGTAAGAAAACGAGCTCCCCAAAGGCCGGAAACTACGCAACGTCGCTCATGCTTAAAACATGTGGTGGTAATTAGTCCACTAATTGCAGACAGATTACCTCACTGGCGACCACCCAGTTAAGCATTCTATTCAGTTTGGATTGTTCACCGAGAACGAACGTGGGTCTCAAATATGATTATCGTACTTCAACAAGTCATCTGTTACTCGTGATGTTTGAAAGAAGGCGACTGATGGAATCTAACAGGTTAACGTATTTTCTCTAGAAACTCTGTGAGGCTTTAGACTGTGTAGACTATTCGGTATTCTACGCGGGGCTTCATAATAATGATTCAGATAATCCTGCTTATCAGCGGCCTACAAATTACTGTTAAGGTCGCCGTTTTACTGTTATGGTTGACGGAGCTTTTTCAGACGGGCATCGTGCTTCCACCGGTGCATCACAATATTCCACACTGGGACGACCGCCGTTTATTTTGTTCGTGTTCAAAAGTCCATAGCCCCTCAATTCTCTTCCGCTTATGTATGCTAGTGGCACCAAAGTTTGGCGGACTGGGAGCGGTGTATCAGAAAGTGGAAAACCACAGTGGTTTAGACATGTTACACCGCTAAGCGACATATATCCACCTCTCAATGAACGCCGCCGAACGAAAGTTGATGCATCTCTGTCATTCGTGTTACGTAGAATAATTTCTAGAGGGCGAGAAACTGGGTATCAACACGTGTGGTCGCTAGCTGGGTACGATTACCTCAAATGACTGCGTCTTATCTCCAAACGGAGCACCGATAGCTAGGAAGGCCAGTCGGTCCTCGGATTTCCCACCAGAATGTTCGAGCGGCTTCGGCAACACGTTCAGCTTGCTGCCGCGCCCCACCCCGACCTAAATATCCAAGCTTGCCCCCTTTATTTTGCGAGACATTAATGTTATTAGGGAGATACGGCGTAAAACCACAGAGCGGGCTACAACACTATCCCTGTAGTCTGTTTAGATAGAGTGAGTAAACTGTGCATTTTTCAGTGCGCTGCGAGATTGTGAGGAGAGGATTACTTCCGTCAACCATAACATCGTATGAAAAAATATTTGCTCCTGGCAAAAGAATCCGCCCCAGGAATACCTCGGTAAGTCCGTCTGACATACGGCGCAAAACGTTTTATTTTCCGGGTATGTCCAGTCTGGAACAATCAGTCAGTCTGTCGTAGCTGCGTCTTGGGTTGTTAAATTTAAGCGCAGATTCGGTCCACCTATTCCGAACACCAAACCAAGTGTACGAGCAATCTGATCATCAGAATTATTATGACAGAGCGAAGGTAATGTCAGTCTGTTGCGGTTGATGCTAGCCAGTTCTCGTCTGTTATGTTAAGCAGTGCGATTTTTGTGTGCCTGATAAGCGGTTGTTTGGTTTCTGTTCTGTCCAACATCCTCTGAATATTTCCTTCGAAGCCCTTTTGCTGCTGATCGTATGAAATGGGAACAACAATCTGACCAGTCTTTCTTATTAAGCCATCTGAAGTAGATATGGATTCACTTCACCATTCTCAATTGACACCGATCTGTAAAATTATTTTGAGTCATGGGCAATGCAGATGTTTAGTTTTACCATGGTTGTGAGGCCTGACGTAAGTTTAAAACCATCGAGGGACTCACACAACATGTGTTTGCAACTTCGTGGGGTCACAATCTCCGGTAGAGCATAAGCATCTCAAACTTGAAGGTCTAAATATACACCGCAACGCGATCGCGGGAGTGCCGCAAATCAGCAGGCTTCCTGTCGCTCTTGCAATCTAGTCGGCGGCTGTTACGCGTTTTCCATGCCCGCCGAATATAACGTTTGAATGCGTTGAATACACGAAGACAGTATCCACGTGTGCATATAACCCCAACATTTGTTATTAAGGGCATAAACCTGAAACTAAACCTTATATATTAGGAGGCAAATAAAAGAGAGTAAGTGGTTGCTCCGATAAGCCTGAAGGAGTATAACTATGTAGAGGTTGTCAGAGTCATCGGTTTCTACACCATCTGGAGAAGACAACCCTTCACATCGGTGACATAATGGTGACACAATTTTTACAAAAGTAGACTACTAATAACCTAAGGCAAATCTTCAACTCTAAAAATGTCATCAACCTAGCCCGACAAAAAATAATAGGGAGAAATATTTTCACTTATCAATGTGCGCTTTGATTTTGAGAGCACGACACTATAACAAGCCGAGCGAATCCCGGATATTCACGTTCACAAAAGGCTTCCCGTAAAATTGGGGCTACATGGAAGACCAATGATTCCAATTTCAACCATTGAACCAACGGAGTGTTTTGGCAGGTAGCAATCGTCCCGACAAAAGTCGCTGTTGCCTACTCCTCTCGAGTTGGTCCAAACCCAGTTGTAAGTGGACCCTCAGCTCCATTCACGGCAGCCACATGTTCACCGACCGTGATGGGTAACAGACGGGCGGCGAGACCTGGGTCATTTGCAGTAAACCACAGCGTCTTGGCTTTCATACATACCAACACTAAGTTTGACAAAGAAGCTCCTAAAGCTGAGATTGTCTCCCGAGGCTGAGATTGGAAATTATAGCACTCGAACAGACACAGATCTAATCCTACTTAAGTGAGACCGAAATAAACAAGACGGACACAGCCATTTTGAAGAAAGAATGGATTGGCAAGCGGGAAGTGCGGTGGATCCACGAGTGTTTGGCTAAACAAACCAAGCAGAGTTAAGTGACCAACTATTTTGACAGGAACACGGATATACTTTTGTGTAGAGCCACCTTCGTTCAAACAGACTACTTACCACAGTCTCTATACACCGAAAGTCGGCAGGTGATATCTTAAAACCGAGCACCTGATCGCCCCTTTGCAAATACTTGCTGACGTGGTCCCAAGAAGTGCTGTACCATTAGCCGAATTCAATCACATCTGGTTAATGTTAATGATCTGAACTTGCATTCGAGTCCGGGTACTTTAGTAACCTACATCCTCAGCACCTTTATCAAATTGGGGTTGTTCATCGATATGCCAGGCCCCAGTAGATGACATCAAGGTCTCGCACCGTCCAGTTCCGATCTGATCTCCAGTAGCGACCGCGTTGCAGCAGGGGACGGTATTGAAATGTCCACAGGTTACAGCAGTCACGCCACAATTTTGTTTAAGCCAGTTAATGCCCCTTCCAGAATAGTTTGTGAGTCTCCTTCATTCAGAAACTATTCTAAAGGAGCCTCTATATGGAGGAAATACTGCATTGTAGGAGCCTTTCAGCTCTTGCCTCCTCCATCCTTGCAAGACTATTTCGTTCATTATAAGCCGTATGCGTGGTTTCAATTCAAACTCATTCAAATTTCGAAGTCTGCGGGATAGATAAACCCATAAAAGGCATGTGCAATGAGGCCGTTCGCAGTGATAGGACTGGAGTTTAATCTCCTATATTGTCCAAGGTGAATGCTCAAGCGGGTTATCAAGTACTTACCCAGAAATGCTTTAGCAAAACCAGACATCCGTGGTCTGCTTACAAGTTCTGACCTGACAAACATCAACCAGGGAGCAGCAAAACCCACTGCTGACAAGCTTGAAGACGTGTTCTCAGAAATTGTCATTAGAGCTTCCGCACGAACCCAAGTAAGATTTTTAACACCCAACAGGCCAACTACTCCCACTGATGTAGGTCTATGTATATCCGTTGTTCTGGTCGACTAAAGTTGTCAAAACCCAACAAGTCTCAGAGTGGAATACTTGCTGACTAAAAGCAACTTGGGGTGGAGTAGTTCCACGAGTGGGTCGAGCATGGCACGGCCCTTAGTCACAGACCTTATCTACATTCTAAAGTGGTGGAAAGCTTCGGTGACAAGGCCTTCCGGCAGCTATCCTAAAGTATGCATTGACTGCCCTGAAACGGCAGGGTTTTCAACATTGCCACGTGTGTGTTGCTAATTCAACAACTGCTCACGAGCAGTGTGCCAAGGTAGGCATAATCCTGTTTTCGTAAACACTTGACATGTTGAAACGCAGTATCACACTCTCCAAATTGTAATGGGTCGAATACTGTTGAGTAATGTTGCCACCGAACCGTCACTGAGCCTCAGGTAGAGGAATAACGGTCACCAAATTAAGAAGATTTTGATCCAAATTTATACGGTACTATTCCACAAGCAATAAAATGTGCGGAACAATCCACTGCATACCGTAACTCCAGCGGCGGGTATCAACAGTACAAATGTGCCGTGAATCGCAAACCGATTGCTTGAAGTTGAATAGACCTTGCAGAGTGAATATAGAGGGTTACTTCACAAGCTCCCTCTATCATGCAACCAGAAAAGAAAGGGTTCACCCCCGGCGAACCATGGCAAATAAAAGCAAACAGGTTACACACTAACTTCCACGCGAGTGAAACAGTGTGTACAGGTGAATAAGTATGGGTAATTTGTAAAATTATACAAAGGGACAAGCAGAAAATTTAGGCATCATATCTGGGAAGAATTTTCCGAACAATCAGACAATTGCGCGATACTCTGTTCGGATCGGAATGTCTGAAAGCAAAATAGAATAGGTTATGTCTTCATCGTCAGGGCTGCACTCTGCTGAGTTGGCGTCAGTCGTTTGCCGCGCGAGGGGCCCTCTCTTTGAAGCAGCTGTCAGAGTAGGTCGTTTCTGCCCTGATTTTTAACTCACTTAAGCTGGAGCTAGTTGAATTTCTCCAAAAATTGAAATATTTTCATGCTCCTACTGTCAGCCAACTTCCGATAAGAAGGACAATCAATACAGAAAGGGATACCCAAATTATTACGGCTGACGTGTTGTGAGATGCCCGGTTTTGTGCTGTCTGATAAATGCCTGTTTGTCTACATGTTATGCTAGACAGGCGACTGTGAAGACGATGTATCAAGGGCCCTTGTTAGTGTTTAATTTTCAAAACCAGAGTCATTCACAGCGCTTTCATTCCACTTTATCTGTTCACCCACCAACTTTGCAATTTTGCTAGTTTGGCACCACTACGACGGTCCTCCTTACCCCACGACCATCCCCGACCAAAGTCCCTTACCGGCACCACCCAGAAGCTGGTCGGTAGCAAATCTGTCATCTGACTTTCTATGCAACCCGTGAAACCAGTAAAAATTGAAGTTGAAGGGTTCAGTGGATTCGTGACGGAAGCAAGAGGCGGGGAGTTTTGGTGGTCCTTATCTCGAAGATATGAACCACACGGTTGGCGACAGTGAACTTGAAATTCAAAACGGGTAGTGTCTGAAATACGAGAAAAAGGATCGATCCAAACGGACTCCAAAAGCAGATTGGGAGTCTTGAGAAACAACAGCTTCGGGCGGGAAGTCTCAAATGTTAGAAATACGTTGCCAGAAAAGGCTATGCCGAAATTTTAACCGGCTGTGTTGAAAGAGCGGTTCTGAGCACGACCCCCCAAAGTAATATCCGTAGTAATGCCAAAGAAAGCTCTGTGTGACCGGTTGGGAGTTTTAAGCAGTAGAGAATTGAGTAACAAATAAACGCAATCTTTGGAACCGAGCCGGTTTGTACTCAGCTTATCGAGCTTTTTAATGTAGAACTTCGTGTAAGTATTCCTGGGACGTCCGTCGTGGTCACTCGTTGAACAACCTAGACAGTGCCTCATCCTTCAGATTGGGGGAAGGTTGCAGTGTTATTCTCAAGATGAGATCGGACAAAGCTTGTATAGGTAGGCGTTAACGCGCTCCTAGCGATTTAGGGTAATTCACTCAGTAACGCGTATTCGACAATTCCAATAACGCTTATTCAAACGGTCGGGTTGATGGGACTATCTTCCAAGTTCTAAAAACGTCGGAAAAGTCGATCGAAAGGATTGAAATTTATACGGCACTGTTTCATAAATTTACAACAAAGGTACTGTCTCACCTTGAATGCGAATCAACCGGGTACACAAAATGTCCAGCATAGGAGTTCAACATGTGGCAATTAAGCACACGTTCACAAACAGTGACCAGTCAGCGGGAAATGACCTCATTAAAACAATGCGATACAGATGAAGATGAAAACGTGTCAACAACACCAAGGGGGAGTTTTAACAGATAGACGACGACATTTGTAAGAAGGAGAAAGTAAAGATTTTATGTGCAATTACGGTACAAAAGTCGTTTTGACTGTTTACTGCACACAGCAAGGAAATAATGGCAGATTAAGGATAGGTGTTTTATAACTAAACCAAACATACCTCTACGGATCCATCGTTCCGCACCATACCAGATAAAAGGCAACAAATAAATCAGACGGACTTCAACAAATCCAACATCGAGCCCCGAAAGCCACTTGGGCTTTCTACACAAACCCACGAAGACCATCGGGGGATAGAACACGAGCGACTCCAAAGCCATCGTTGGCATCCCAGAATTAACTTCTGTCGTGCCATTCCAGAAAGCACAGCGACCTAGTATCACGCCTTACAACATTGTTGTGTTTTCACAACTACTTTTCTTACATGGTTATCTGATCCTGGGTATGTATCGGTTACTATACCTTTCGGCCAAACGCCCCGAGGGGCAGATGTATCACAAAGGAGTACGACGTCTCCTACCAACAACTCACGTGAGGCAGTGAACCACCTGTGAAATGCTCGCGATCCAGGCAGGTATTCACGTCGCCACTGCTTCCAAAACACGCGAGCGATATGCTAGGCGTGCCTCCAACCCCTAGTATAACGCTCTGATAATGTTACTTCGTAGTTTAGAGAACCCCCATTCAACCGAAGCAATAACAGATCATTCAGCCTCAGCACTTTGGGATTTTGAGGATCATCATAGATAATCACGAGCGGACGGTTGTTGATTATCCGTTCTACCTCTACAATGTAACTGAGTAGCGTCTCCGCACTCACAACCTGCGGGTGAGTGATGGAAGTAAGTACCCGCCGGACGGTTCTTATCATTCTCTTCCATATCCCACCTCTATGTCCGGCTTCGAGTGGATTAAAGTGACAGTCAGTCTCACGAACTAGTAGGCCCTCAACGACCCTTCTTTTATCTAAAGCTTGCAGTCTCTTCTCCAATTCTAAATTTGCTCATGAAAAATTGGTGTCGCTGTCGCTGTATATGACATTCGGAGCACCTCGTCTACCCACAAACCTGATAAACGCCGTCAAGAACGAATCAGTCGACAGTGAGTGGGCAACTTCCGAGTGTATAGCCCGAGTCTGAAAACAAGTAAATACATAGCCGTAACGCCTGTGTTCGTTTCTACCTGTCCTGAATTTGAACGGACCAAAATTAGTCCACTCCAGTATACCGGAAGGGATACCCATCAGCAGTCGCTTTGTTTATTGGTAATGGAGCATTTAGCTGCTCACACGGTTTAGAAAGGAGTAAGTTGCATCTACAGCACTTGTTAGCCGCCCGCCTGACAGTCGTCATCCCCTTCAACGACCAAAAGTTCTTTCGAATGGACGCAAGCACATGTGTGGCACCCATATGACCCACCTCCTCGTGGTAATGTTTGACTATTATTCCTGTGACTGTGCCGTGCGACGGTAAAATAACAGGTTTTGCATCGCTTTCGTCAACGCCACCACTTGCTCTTTCCCCAACACACAATAAACCGTTTATTATTACTGGTTGCCGTCGAGACAGACGATTTATACGTCTCCTGTCAGTGGAGTTAGCCCTGAGATATTTCAGGTCATATGCGAAACCTTTTCTCTGAACAAGCGTGATTAACTTATTGGTCGCTCTTTCTAGTTCGAACACATATAATGGTCTTGATTCCGTCGGATCTGTTTGGCTTCCGGGCGTTAGTGGGCAAACGAACTAAACGAAACAAGAGAGCCGTGCCACTGCCTTCACAAGTTTTAACCAACTGGAATATCGTGGTACCAGACGTTCCAATACGGGATTCACTGCAGGTACCGTCTTAACGGCCAAAGCATGCTTAATTTCGCAGTTCTCGTCTGTCATTGCGGTGCAAATTGATAACTTCGGCCAGCTGCTTTATGAAAGTGTTCGAAAATCCAGTCCCCGAAGTCGATGGTCCATCCTACGTGAAGATGAATGCGAAGCTCCTCTCGATGCTACATCGGTCGGGTTCATCTCAGAGGGCACATGTCTCCACTGCGATACAGTGGTATACTCACGTATTAGCCTCACTCGTTTTGCAACGAATATTGCGAAGCGCGATGGTGTATTGTGAGTATATTGCATTGAGTCCGCAAACAGAACTACGCGGTCCATACGCCTTCCAAGTTCGTCCACAAGGGGGTGTGCGGGCTGTGCATCGCCTTGCACTTTTTCAGGCCGGGCTCGGAAGGTTAGTCTGAAACCAGGCAGATGCAATACCTAAATCGCTTTCCAAAAGAATAGAATCTTCGGGGGTTCTGATGTTGCGCCATGGTTTCATATCTTCCATGAATGGCAAAAGAGGGGAGGGGAGTGGGTAGGTTGTGTTATTTATTCATTTCAAAGGGAAAAGCGATCCGAAATTCCGGCTCTGAGTAACTCCGCTACTGATTTGATGGAAGCCAGAAAATCAAGTGGTGATCTGAACGCGTAACAGCGATCGGTGGAGCAGCAACGTGACCAATCAAGCAGATTACTGAAAATGTCAAGGTTTTGCATTATACTGAGTAACGCGACGCGGGTTACATGATCGAACGCCTGGGCAAAATCCAGATATACGACATCCGCTTCTATGATTTGTTAGGCTGACATTTTCCGGTGGTCAGTGACCAACAGGAGGTTTGTTGCGAGTGAGCTCCCCCTGCGAAATCCAAGCCAAGCATTAGAGAATGAGCTCTGGGTGTACCGGTAGCTACAAACGCCATCATGCACAAGCGCTTTAAGCGGTTTGGATGCACTGGTAAAAACCGCGATTGGACCGTGGTTGGTCAGAGTATGACAGCGACCACCCAAGAATACAGGGGTTGGGATGATCACTTTCTGACTCACGGGAGTGGCATCCCGCTCAAGCCACTTATTAAATAACGTGTTTAGAGAGCTGACAAGCTGTTCTGTGCCTCCACGCAAGACGAGAGAAGAAGCGCAATCTGGTTAGGGGGAAGTGCCCTCGAGGTTGTACAGCTTTGCTAGTGCAGTAGGTGGACACGTGTCGGCGGTGCATATACCCCCTGGAAGGGTGATGGATGAGAGTGTGCTAGGCGCTAAGGAAGGTGCAAAATGTCTGTCGTAATAGTCGCCTAACACAAACAACTCCACTGTCGATACTGGTGAGTCCTGACATAGATATCAGCCGTGGAACATCTGCTTCCGCCTTACCAATGGAAGACGCGGAATGGAACTTGCTTTTAGGGTAAAAAAAACAGACCGACTCTTGAGCCGTTGTCAGTAACGGGAACGGTCTTCTCGAACAGCATCCATGCACCGATTTCCAATGCGAGCGTAGGATTTCCGGCCAGACTGAATACCAAATACCTGAATGGTCATCCAAGCTCTCCGTTCACGATAGATGAGCTTGAGCACACAGCAGCAAAGTCGACGCAGAGCATACTGAGATTTAACCGTTCGTAAGGATGCGTTGACTTCTGTAGTGCTGCTGAGGACATCCGGAAGCTTCGAGTACACGCTGTTAACCGAACAGGATCAGTCAACTTTTACATACATTACAGGTGGGAGATACGACCTGGAACGTGCAGCGTCTATGTGCTTGAAATTCGTGTGTTGGATGTATACTGGACGAACGAGTTGGGCGTAGTAGTTACTGCTAGACATGATGGTAGCATGATTACCTAGTCATAGAGAGGTCGCTATTTCGATGTTACAGAAAACTGGATCCTAATTGGTGGAAACTTTAACAGCCGATCTGGGGCTTGACCGGTTCGATACCACGTGCAACCACAAATGTGCGTTGTTGGGCCCGAAGAAATCACTGTAGCCAACAAACCCCCGGGGCCTGCGTGAGAGCCAGTAAAGTAATTAATTTCGGCAAGTTAAAGTCGCCCACCGCTGGGATATTAGAGTATCCTAACAAGGCAATTAATTTTAACCTGGCAATAATCAACCAATCACCAAGAAGATGGAAGAGGGGAGGTGATGGAGCACGTAGAGGTCTGGAGATTTCATTGATCCGTGTGTGATATGTGGTGTAAAATATTTCCGGAAGTCATAGCTGTATATTGTACCCAGGCTATTAAGAGGGTTCGCATTATATATGCTGCTCGATTGTTTGTTCGTATCCCATGTAGCTGTGTGGCGCGAACCCGAATCACACACGCTTTCAGGTCACTCGCCCGTCTATAGCCGGTCTCTAACCTGCTTAGCTAACATACGTGTCGGTGTCTTCTGTAGCACGATATCAGACCATTGTGTTTTCCGCCCAATAAAAAGACAGCGCCTATTCTTAACGGTCCCTTTGCATTCTGCGTCCGATAAATTCGTATCCGGAGGAAACGACTAGCTAAACGTCCGAGGTGGTCAGTCTCATGTAGCAATAGATGGACCGCGGTATTGCAGACAATACAATGCCGGTTAGCTGGATAACACTTGGCGAAGTTCTTTCGGCAGGGAATAGTAACAAGTCCTTGATATCCAGCTAAAAGCGTAAATTAGATGTAGAGAGCGAGGACTGCGTAATCCTGTCAGGGAATAAATCCGAGGGATGACAGTTCCTCCAATTTATTATACGGACTCGTAGCTTAAACTAGGTGATAGTTGGGTTCAGTTCAGTTTGTAGAACGTACCTCTGAGGCCAGTATGCAAACAATCGTCGATCTTCAGGATTCAGCCTCAAACTTTCACAGCCTGATACCCATAGTCTACAAGCACAAGATATCAGGCTTGTAGCCAGGCGAAAGAAGAAGGAAAAGCAATTGGTAGATTACCAAAAATAAGAAAATTTTCCTATGCATGCAAAATGAAACCAAGAAAGTTGTACTGAAGTGGTGGCGCATATGTGCACCTTTATATTCAAGCAACTACTAACACGTAGATAGCTTATCAGTTGTATGGGATACAAGCATACGTAAACATTTATGTATATATAACAAAATATACATTAATGTGCGTGTTAAACCCATGTGTAGGTGCTGTATTTTGTGACACTCCGATCTCGTAATACCACGTAGAGCAACATTACACTGCTTGAACACCAAAAAAGGTTTGCAGATTACGCAAAGGCGTGGGAGCTTACTTACAGATTATTATCTGGGTTTATTTTTGACTGCTCACTAACCCTTATCTGACAGATGTTCGGGTGCCATTAAAAACAACAAAACTGGTGTTGTAGACGAAAAAACGAGTGATTTCACAGGTGGGGAGTTAAATGGGGACGGGTCAATCGATCCGGATCTCCCACTAATCAATGGTAACAAGTGAGCTTGCTATTACTGAGTTAGCTCGATGTGTATTGATAAGCGATACGAGGTAGAGGGTAGAAGTCGACAGCTCTCATCTCCCATTGCACCATCTGACGGGATCCACTTTGTAGATCTGCGAATGGGGACAGGTGCGGTTTTTGTCATCATTTTCTCAATATTTACAAGTGGTTTTGACGTGATTACTCCCCTATTCCGGCCAAGGTCTCTTGTTGTAGCCCACACATTCAATGCCCTGTTTTTATCCAGAGGGCTGTATATAAAATATTGGTGGGTATCATGGGTAGTGACTCTTCTTAGTGTTATTTCATTTACCGTTCTGCATTCGTCATTTGGTCATGTCTGTGGGCCGTCATAAGCTAGCAATAAATCGGACTAGAAGAAAAATAGACGTTTGTGGATCACGACAATTTTAAAGTGAAACTGTGACGCCATTAAGCGGAAGAGAATGTGGTCCAATATTCTACAGTGAAGATGTGGACACGTAGTGTTCGTGACAGCACATGATAGGCCACATCAAACTGCCTTCTGTGCTTCTCCATGAGCGGCAACAGAGTTGCGGTCCCTTCTTTCAAAACGCGCTCGGCAGTGCTGCGAAGACAAAAAGAAATATCTAGTAGTTCCTAACGGAACCTTACACTCGTAATATAAATGAGAAAGTGTGCACACGTAACTGCATAAATACAGCTGTCTACGTTTATACGAAGCCACACACAACGTTATTACATACGCACGAATTACACACACATAGGGTCGACGAATGAACAGCCAATCAGGTCTAAATCGGATCAAAACACTGGTTTCCAGACCTGATCTAACTAGTGTTCAAATACTTCGGCTTTACGGATGGAGCTAGTTTCATGTGTTCATCATCCTGTGGATCGTTACACGGTACACACTTAAATATGGCATCTTCGTTGGCCGAAAGAAAATATTAGCTGGTGCATCGGCAAGACTTATTAGAATCTTGAAAGCTTTCATTAAGTCTCCACGGGGTCTTCCTTGATCAGACGAAGATAGACTGAGAGTTTTCAGCTCCGCACAACTTGTATGCTTCATGCCTTGTGACAATCCAGTGACTAACTTCCACCCGCCTTCCTTCCCCCCGTCAAACATTTTGTCCCCCTCGTTCATTTCTGCGGTAAGTCCGCAAGTGTCAGTGCTAGGTCCTGTGTTATTCCACATTTAATTCAACGACCTTCCAGGCAATATCTCCAGCAACGCTCTTCTACACGCCGACGAACTAAACATCTGGAATGCCATTGAATCCAGTGCGCTGCAGATTAAACTCGATGCGATTAGGCGCCGATCGCACGATCGGAGCTTCCCACCAGATGATAGAGTGCACTCGCATCTCATTCGGTGGAGATACTAGAAGTGCCCTCGTTATTCACGTTGTGTTCAGCACAGTATTTATTGTGAAAGTCGATCTCAAATATGGTTTGGGCATCTGGGTGTTGTCTAAATTATCCTTCGCGTATCACCAGGAGGTGGCGACAGAAGAGGAGTCTGCCGCTCTCAGTATGATTAAGTGCACTTCCCTTCGCAGGGACGAGAAAACGTCTCAAACGCTTCACGTGGTTAATGTAAGACAGCTCCTTAAAATTGCTAATAGGGTCGTGTACACCGGCCTGAAGAAAGATGTAGTCGCTGTTGAGCGAGTTCAGCAAACAGCTGTCAGCCTAATCACTGGCTTGAAAAATGTTGAGCATGAGTTTCGACTTGAAATTCTGGATTCGCGTTCACTTGAATTCCGACGACTGCTGTGTGATTTAACTCACAAGCACTTCTGTAGATCAGGTCTAGATGAGCGATTGTTTGTCACGGCAAATGATGACGGCCGGTAAGTACATAGCAGGAGGTCTACCGAGCTTTGTCTTCAGACCTTCCTTAGGTAGCGGTTCTTTTCCCACAGGATCATTGACCACCGGACGAGCTTTCCACCTGGGACCGTTAGCAGGGCTTTGAGAAATCGCTTCAAGGCGTTGCCTGACTCTCACTTCTGAAACATTCTCACGCGAGTGACCTCAACCTGTTCCTAGTATTTCCCACAGTTCTCGAAAGCGGTGTCACATACAGTTTTCGATGCCTGCCCTTCCAGTTAACAGACACCTGCTTGAAACTGAGCTAGGAAAGCCGACTGGGTCTTGACAAGATCCACCTCAGAATTTGTAAAGAAGCAGTCGCTTGTCTGGCAGAACCCTTTTACAAGCTGTTTAAACAGACCTGCAGACTAGCATTCTCCATAATGCATGGGAAGGGGCGACGGCCACGCCAATATTTAAAGCGGGTGACCGGCACGCTCTCGCTAGCTGTCGGCCAATCAGTCTTACTAGTATTCGGTGTAAGATAATGAAGCACTTACTAAAGCGTGCCATCCTTAACCACTTCTTATCAAATCATCTTTTTTCCTCTACCCA